>OX381708.1:69395245-69426346 GCA_947462335.1 Harmothoe impar | reverse complement strand
AGATCATTTTCATGAATACCGGGACAATAATTCATTATCCAACGATTGCTAATCCTAGTTATTATTTTATGTCTCAAATTCTCAATCAGAGATCTGAAGTATGAAACAAACACAGCTTCGATTATTACAGTTTGACTGGTTTATTCAACATAGGAATGTAGCTTTTTATGTACAAAAGCGGAGATATCATGCAAGCAGAGATGTGATAGGTTAGATGAATAGAGCTTGTAGTGTTTACAGGATGTAAGTGTAAGAGTGTGGAACACGCGTTGAGTCTGAGGTTGTGTGTGTTATGTAATATCTGTATACAGCATGGAAGAAATGCCCAGATTGGGTTGATAAAGAAATGACGTTTTACGTGAAAAATGTTAATTATTATATACAAAGTATTTATTGCAGAGAATATGATTAAAGGTAATAATTTCGCGTATTTTCTGCTGTGATAGTATTAGGCGATAAAAGAGTTTGAAAAATGACAATCAGAACAAGTCTTTCATACAGTCAGAGTATTAGATATACATTGTACATCATGTTAGTGATCTGGTAGCTATATTGCTCCGATCACCCATACTTAAGTCTATGTCTATGCACGTCTCTTATCGTGAAATACTGTACACGGTACCTGCGTTGATAACCTGAATTGTAATGACTCTTTTGAACGATTTACATTAAACACTTTCTAAATCAAATCGACATTGTCAAGCTTACACTAAATTCATGCATATAATTCGCAGCTCGCACCCCCAACCTTGCATTTGTGTATTACGCACCCAGGATCTGATTATGACTACTCCAGGTCATTACTATACTTCCAAAACCCCTGTATAACCCATACCCCCAATTAGCATTCGCCTATAACCAGTAACTAAGGACTGATTCACATATAACAAGTTATACATGTACACGGGACTTCATGGTACTTACAATGTTTATCCAAAAACAATGAACACGTATGTGGGAATTCGGCAGTGCTGACATAATTACAACATCTCTTTACAAATTAGTCTCACGAACTAAGGGATTGGGGGATTTAGTCCCGTTGACTTAATACCTATAATATAATATATTATTTGTTTTTCGGGGGTGGATTTAGTGAACTAAGTGGTGGCCGTTGTGACGAGCGTGCGGCTGCGGCTCCGTCTCTTCCTAGCTTTGTGTCCACGGGAGCACCACCAGCGGCCTAGAGCAAAGAGGATATTGTTTAAACATGAGCATCTTAGGTTAACTTAATTTACCTGCAGATATGTACAGGCTGTTGTGTTGGCTGTAATCGAAAGACATTACTGGATAATGGATTGTTGCCAAATAAAAATATTTTCAAACTCAAACTCAAACTCAGGCATGATTTAATGAAAGAGCATTTTTAGCAAAAGAAATTCAATACACTGGCAGTAACAATATATAGGTGGGGGGGGTACAAAAGCGGAGATATTATGCAAGCAGAGGGGGATACATGTTTATTTACTCGATACTAAGGCCACTCAAAATAATAGACTTGCTTCTGATCACTATTAAAGCCATGAGAAATATGACGGGGGGGGGGGGGCTTTTTTTCTTCTTAATATTTTTTTTGCTGAGGCCTGAACCGTATAGGGTATTGCATGCTCTCAGTGAACCAAATTCACATTTCAGTAACTAAGAGCTTAAGGATCTGCGAAAGTTGTAAATATGCATGTTTCCCCATCACATTTGCTGCACTGTAAGCTTCAATTTGATACCAAATATAATATTTATCTAATTTTGTCATGTTTTTCCACTAAAATATGCACAAAAAAAGCGTTAATGAGAAATATTAAAGTCTATTATTTGGAGTGGCCTAAAATGTGTTTTCATAGGACGAAAGTGCTACGTGTTGAAAAAAAAACACCTCAAAGGTCATTCTAGCACGTTCACTTGGATGCTTTCACACAATACAAAGTAGCTTTAGCTTTAACACGTTAATTAGCGCGGCATGCACTCACCTGCACTGGACGTGGTCCCTTCAGCTGCTGGAGGAGGCCCTGCATGTTCTGTAACACAAGCAGATTAACATGAGTAACACACTCAACAGCTGGGCGAGGGGGTGGTTATATCCTAACAACGGAGGAGGGAGGGGGGGCAAAAGTTGGCACTTAGGGAGTGTTGCCCTGTAGGGTCTGCATGATGCATGAATGCAGGGATGCCAAGTTACCCCTTCCCAATATCGTATTTCTTACGATATTTGGGCCCCAAAATCGTAACAATTTTTGGCTAAAATCGTAGCAAAAATCGTAACAATGAAATAGCATTTCTGAAGGGTCAGAATACATTCTAATGCTCCATTAAAATCATAATCATCATACATGATTAATCATTTGTTTGCTCCTTAATGTGTAATGTTATATATTTCTAGACATTTGTTTGCTCGATGACCAACAAAATCTAATTTCAGTCTAGTTATGTATACTTTTATATCATGCTATTTATCCCATAGCTCAGTATAGTACATTTACCTTAATACATCCCAGGTGCTTTAAAATCGTAATTTGTTATCTAAAATCGTAATGGGCGTAAAAAATCGTAAAATTACGAAAAAAATCGTAACACTTGGCATCCCTGAATGAATGCAGCACTGCCAGTCAGAGATGCCACTCTCTGCTCGAAATATAGGACATCTTCATTTTTTAGTTACTGGTAATATATTTTAGTTTAGTGTAGAAAAGTCACATAATTCAATACAGAAATCTCCGCTTAAAAAGTAGGAATTCCTGCAAAAGAAGGAAAAGTGGCATCTCTGGACAATTGTTTTTTTTAGAGCAAAATCTATCTCCATGAGTGAGTGGCTTGTACCTGTTGGCATCTGGAGAAGCTGGTTGGACTGGCTGTAGCCATCTGTTCCATCAGTCTGAGGATGGTCTCATTAGTCTGCGTACTGGCAGGCGGCGGCGGCTCTGGTTCTGAAATATGCAGGCCACACTTTAACACTTCAGGCCAGACTTTTAAAAAACATTGGTCAACGGATTGTGCACACCTAATTTCGGAAATTGGGTAAAAAAAAAAAAAAAAAGTTGTCGCTTGCTCCACTTTTGCATTTACAAATCCATTGACCAAAAAAATTCTCTAAAAGAAGTAGAAATTTTGCTCGCTCGTACTATTTTTCCATAGTGAAATCCAACTACCAACTTTTTTTCTAGGCTACATGCAAAAGAGGAGCGAGGGACTTTTTCAAATTCTGAAAACAATGTGCGCGAAATAACTTTTGTGAATCTGGCCCAAGGACCCACCCACCTTTATAGGTAAACCAAATTCCCCGCAAATAAAATCGGTTTTAAGAGTTTTACTTTAAGGTTCACAATTTATAATTGATAGTTTCCCCAGGGTTCCCACAAAAAAAATCTGATTGAATTCCATGACATTTCCATGACATTCCATGACAAAAATGTCAATTTTCCATGACATTTTTGCGGAGGTCGGGGGCTTGGCCCCCGAGAAAAATTAAAAAAATTTAGAAAGCAAATGGTACATTCTAGGAGATTTTGTAATATTAATTCCATTTCTTTCAAATTCCATGACATTCCATGACACACAGCAATTTTTTTACAAAATTCCATGACATTCCATGACATTCCAGACAACTTTCAAATTCCATGACATTCCATGACATTCCATGACACGTAGGAACCCTGTTTCCCGTATTGTTTATTTAATAAACTACAGGGCAGTTTTAAACGGAATTTTAGAAAAATTATCTAATTTTCCATTTAGCCTGGACCCATGGATGTAGAGTTCAACGTAGGGTAAACCAAATTCCCCGCAAATAAAATCGGTTTTAAGAGTTTTACTTTAAGGTTCACAATTTGTCAGGCACCCCGTTCTTTCACAGGACATGTGTATTATATGTATGTATTAATCTCACAAGCAAGTAAAAGCTCTGTTAAACTTCTATTTCACGTTATTATTATTCTAAAATGTGGGTAATGACACACAATAGTAATCAATCATTTATTCAGTACTCCTCATGAGGAAAAAAAGTAACGTTACCGTTTGTCTTTTTAAGGTATGGATGTTCCAGGAGCTCGTCAATCGTTGGCCTAGTTCTTACATCTCGGATTAAACATTTCTACAAACAAAATAAAATTTATCAACATTATTCACAGTAAATTAAAGACAAAACCAAGATTCTTTGAAAATACTTCATATAAATATACGCTTTTAACTGCATCTAATGCACAATGTAAGAAGAGAAAACTTAAATGCAGATTACACAATGTATCAACAACGTATAATAATAAAGGCATTTCTTTGCTACACACTATGAATGGCTCCAACACGCTACCAATGCTATGTTATTGTTTGAAATGCTATAAATTGTCACCTGAAGGACGTCGTGTAGCTTGACATCAGGAATGGTGGGGAACTTGATCTCGTGTCTGGGGTTGGTGATGGCCTGCATCTTCTGCAGCTGGTTGCGGATGGTCTGGAACGGAGTGCGTCCGTACACCATCCGGTACAGAATGCAGCCCAGCGACCACACGTCACTCTTGTAGCCGATCTGAGGTAAACCCACAACGTGACATACTTATGGAGGTTAAGCAGGGGGAGGGGATATCATCAAGGACAAAGATCTGCTGAATTCATGCATCAATATGAGAACTACTGGGAGACAAAATTCAGGTGTTAAATTTTCATAAGCAACTTTACCATATCCTAAAATGAAATGTCATAATCACAAACCAGTTTTATTACCGGACAAGTCATGACAATAATTTATAAATCTGTTCTTTTAAGAGACTACCGATAATGCCTATTACATATTTTAAATGATCCTTTACAAAATTAAAGTTTTAAAGCAATCTCACTCTAAAGATGGATTGTGTGATATACATCACAAGTGACCCAGGGCTTTTCGGAAGATGTATAATATTCCAGTATATCGAAATATTTATCCAATATAATGTTTCAACAAGGAAGGGCTTGAGGGCTAAAATGTAGTGTTCTTAGTCGAATGTCGCGGGACATAAATAATCTCGTCGAGAGTGGATCCTCTTTTTTCGACTTTTTTAGGACTTTAGCTGCCCCAAAAGGCCTGAAAAGTGTCTAAAAAGTGCCTTTCCACTGTATGTAAATAGGATCTCCTGCTGGAAAGGCCTAAAAAGTGTCCTGAAAAGTGTCTAAAAAGTGCCTTTCCACTGTATATAAATAGGATCTCCTGCTGGAAAGGCCTGAAAAGTGTCTTTTCACTGTATATAAATAGGATCTCCTGCTGGAAAGGCCTAAAAAGTGTCTAAAAAGTGCCTTTTCACTGGGTATAACTAGGATCTCCTGCTGGAAAGGCCTAAAAAGTGTCTAAAAAGTGCCTTTTCACTGTGTATAAATAGGATCTCCTGCTGGAAAGGCCTCTTTCCACCACCAAAGCACATGTTTTCGGCCTAGAATTCGAAAATAAGGGAGTGTTCATTTGGCACCCCATACATTCAAGGTGACTACCAGTCATTGCATGCCACAATGCTTTAAGTGCAATCACAAATTGTAGTTGCATTAATCTGATACTAATAAAAAAACTAATTCTATTCTTTTTTTTATTTATGAACAGTTGGCACCCCATATATTTAAGATGACTACCATTCATTGAATGCCCCGATGCTTGAAATGCAATCTCGAATTGTAGTTGCATCAATTTAATGCTAATAAAAAACAAATTCTTATCAATTTTTCTTTCATGAATATTTGGCACCCCATAAGGTGGCCACCATTCATATTAATGCAAATAGAATGCTTTAAGGTGGCTAGACCCTATTGTAAACACGTCAACTGCGCAGGTCATTGCGCAGCTGCACATGTAGTTGTCGCAGAACACACTAGGAGGTGCCTTTGGTCACATTTTTGTATAGTAGATATATATTTTCATGTTGAGTCAAAATTACCCTGCAAGACCTGACTGAGGCTTGAACCCCGGGTCTCCTGCATGTGAGTCTAAAGCTTTACCCCTACCCTACCGGGGCTCTGGTAGTAGGCATGCTGAAACCTATACCTGTACCACATCAAGACTGTGTGCTCCATTTATATATATTTTATTTCAAACACCAAAAACCTTTAAAATATGCAGGGGACCATATGTTCAAAATAATGTTTCTGGGTGTAAAAAATTAAAGGCTATATCGTGAGAGAATTATAGGGAAAGTTAATTACTTTAAGATGCTATTTCATAGACATATGTACTGTCACCATGTGATCCTATAACAGATCACTCCAAACTCAAAGCCAGATATCTCAGAAACTAGCTCGGGACCCCCCTATTTTCTTTACATCATTTGAGACTACTTATAACATAGGCCTCATACTAAAAATCCTGACGAAATCTAATAACTTCTAGACTATGGGGACTACCCACCTTAAAGTTAGTACATCCGATGTTTGGGACGAAAAAATAGATTTCTCTAAAAATGAGTCAGAATGTTCACAAATATCATATTTGACTTCCTATCTGTTCCATTAATCCTAATTCCCTCTGATTTTGCTCTAATTCGATTTTATTTCCCAATATATAGTCATATTTGAATTAAAGCGTGCACGCTTTTATTCCTCTCATTGAAAATACACTAGAAAAGCCCATGGTTTAGGGATATTGGATCGTTTTGTCACCTATCAACAGCCATTGGTGACATTTAGTTGACCTCTATTCTCTAAATATTATACTTATGCACTGTTTTGAGTACACCTAAGTAAAATTTAGAATTTGAAGAAAAATCGGATATACCCACTTTAAGTGCTATCACGACTTGTAGTTGCATTAATCTGATACTAAAAAAAAAAAAATCTATTTGAATTTTCTTTCATGAACAGTTGGCACCCCATAAATTAAAAATGCACCCAGCACCCAGGTCAACAGCTATATACAGACACGTGTACCTCCCCTGCCTGTTCTCCTTCAATGCACAGTGAAGAGGGTGGGAGGGGGTGACCATCAACAGTGCATAAACACTTTGATTGGATGACAATGCAGTTTTTATATTACAACCTAAATTTGTGCAACGAAAATCATCAAGAAATACTAAGTATTTTTTCCAAAGAATAGCTTTTCTAGAATGGCTCGGTATTCAGGAATCCTACTGCGAATAAAAAAATGTCAAATTCTAATTCTAAATACCTGAAAATTGAGAAATGCTGACGTTCACGGGTTATGTAGGAAATGTACTAAAAACAGCAAAAAAGGGCAACAAAACCCTAATTTTCTCAAAAACTGTTCAGTAGGATTTTTTCTAACTGAGGTTCCACTGTTTTCTTCCCTCATATTACACATTGGCATAGAGAATATATTGACACCTAGTCAGGATTTTGCGCTAGGAGCAATCTGTGAGGCGAAAAACAGCCAAAATGAGCCACTGGTCTGAAGTATAAAACTGGGCATCGATCATTATAGAGCTACAAAGAGACAGAGAATCGATGTCCAGTAATAAGGCCACTCAAAAAAATAAAATGGTTTCTCATCACCGCGTGCATCATAAAAATCAGGTTTTGGGGAAAACCTTCTTCTTTTTTTTTGCCAAATTTTGATGAAAAACCTCATCTCTTCCATTCTTCAATAATCTAGGCTTGCGTTAGTAGGCCTACATTGATAAAATTGCCTATTAAAAGCACTGCATCCCGTCCCCCTCCCCCACCCTTTTCCAATAGCCTAGGCTACAGTTAGTAGGCCTAGGCCTACATTGATAAAATTGCCTGTAGTACCCCCCCCACCTTTTTTCTAGGCTTGAGCACTCCCTTAGCGAGTCAAATTGATACATCTTAGCAGCGGAAGCAAATTGATACATCTTAGTAGCGGTAGCAAATTGATACATCTTAGTAGCGGCAGCAAATTGATACATCTTAGTAGCGGCAGCAAATTGATACATTTTAGTAGCGGCAGCAAATTGATACATCTTAGTAGCGGCCTACTGGTGGCGAAAAGTCACGTGACCTCAGTCCCGACTTCTGATTGGTCAAAAGCAAATCACGCATGAGACGACGTCCTTGTGGCGTCAGGCAGCAAGGAACACGCCATCAATTCTTTTTAGGACGGTCTCAACACCAATCAGATTGCAGGGATGGATCACGTGACATTAGCATATATTAGGCGCACAGAACTAAGCCTCGATTCGATGTCAAAAATACACTCAAAATAGCAAAAAAAGGCCCTATTTCAACCCCCAGCACATGTTTCCGGCCTAAAATTCGAAAATAAAGACAATGGGACAGGTCTGAGCCTCCAAAACGAAGTAATTCATCACATATCGACTCCTTGGCACGCCGAAAATTTTGTTGTTTTGACAATTTTCGGCGCGCCGAGGAGTCGATACGTGATGAATTACTTCGTTTTGGAGGCTCAGACCTGTCCCATTGTCTTTATTTTCGAATTTTAGGCCGAAAATATGTCCTGGGGGGTTGAAAAGGTGAATATTTAGGTCATTTAGAGCATATTTATCGATTCGAATCGATGCCGCCAGAAAGACGGCGGCTCTGGCGTGATTATGCTCTCGACCAATCAGAAGTCAGGACTGGGGTCACGTGACATTCGGAAATTGTTGTTGTTTTGACAATTTTCGGCGTGCCGACGAGTCAATATCTTGCTAACTACTCCGTTTTGGAGGCTCAGACCTGTCCCATTGTCTTTATTTTCGAATTCTAGGCCGAAAACATGTGCTGGGGGGTTGAAATGATGAATATTTAGGTCATTTAGAGCATATTTATCGATTCGAATCGATGCGAGTTGAGGCCCGCCATGTTGGATTTCGTTTGGTCTTTCTACATTTTTCATGTTCAAAAATGATGACGTACTATGAAATAAGCGTATGTGATGTATCATTAAAAGGGCAATACTGATAAAACAGGTGTTGAGGAAAGTAATGGCACTTTACATTATTATAATACTAATATAGGTAGGTAGATATAAGGATGGAAACAACCTGTACATTTGTCAGAAAAGTGAGCTGATCCATTTTATTTAGGTCAAGGACAGTATTTACATGATTTACAATAATCCAAAGCATTTTATTGCATCAAGTACAGATGGAAAGTTGGGAAACTGGCTTCTGCATCATATTATACCAAAACCTAAGTGATTCACTTAAAATTAAAGAAAATGGAGTACAATAACAGTTAGGAAAAAGTGTGAAATATTAATCTCGGCGAGATCATGAAGTCTGTGGTAGCTTTCAGAGCTTGAAATCGTGGAATTATATCTCTCCTCGATAATGAATGTTGGGAAACTGAAATTTAATTCTCAGGGTAAGCTGGATCTGTAGCTTATCATGTACTTAGATATAGTACTCCCTTATAATCATTCATTGGTCAATTCTGGCATCAGAAATGAATTCCTTGTTAAAAAGAACCCTCAAGTCATGTGTCATACATGTATGTTATTTCCATTCAGGCCAGCAGGTGGGTGTGGGTGAGCAGGTGGGTGTGGGAGAGCAGGTGGGTGTGGGTGTGCAGGTGGGTGTGGGCGACAGTTGCAGGCTGCGGGCATGTACCGCCTTCTGTCGCTACCAAAAAGTGAGTCGATCGGACGATAAACGGCGAAGATATGGGCGGTACAAAGGTGACGTGACTGTATCAAACCACTAAGGTGCACAAAGACACACAAAGTTGTTAAAAGCGTCTCACTTTTTGATCTCACCATCCCTTCAGCACTGAGCTCTATGGGTGTCTGTGTGAACGCTCATCTTTTAAAGGGTGGATTCAAGGTCACTGTCCTATTCTTTAGCATTAGTTCACAGAGACATGTTTTTGGGTTGTTTTTGACACTTTTTATTTGGATTTTTTCACTAGGAAAAAACAGTGTGAGGAAATTTTGGTAAAGACAGGTACAGACAGGTAAAGACAGGTCCTGTGAGTCAATTACTCACAGGACTAAATCCTGAACTAGCTAAGAGCTGCTCACCTTGTGTTTCCTCTGTACCTGTCCGTTCTCGTCCTCCTCACTGCCGTAACTGTCGGCCATCAGCGCCTCGGGACTCATGAAGTTGAGCGTGCCCACCTGCTGGTCTGTCGTCACCGACGTCATGTCTTGTTGGATGGCCTTCGCAATGCCGAAGTCTATGAGTTTCAGGTGGCCACCGACAATCATGAAGTTGGCCGGTTTTAGGTCCGTGTGTACAATACCTGAACGAGAAAATAATTTGGGTAATTTTAATTCATTTTGATATTTTTTATTGTTGTAAAGCAACTGAGCAATAATCGACAGGAAAGCCTAATATTTCCAACTAGTTAAGTACCGTAAAAACTTGGCTATAAGCCGACCTTGGCTATAAGCCGAATGTGAGTTTGGGAGTAAAAATTCGGCTTATAACAAAAGAGATTGAAATTTGTTTTCACTATGTTCCTACATTATTAAAACCTCGCCTATAAGCCGAAAAAATAATAGCAAATAAAAACGCCAAATAAAATTCGGCTTATAGCCGAGGTTTTACGGTAATCTAATTCTATAGCAGATCAGGTAGTTCCGTGGAATACAGTGACACTTTGACTGACTAGGTGCTCACAACAATGCAGTTTTCTATAGGGGGTATGCAGTTGCTGCACTGATTATGGGCGACAAGCACTCGTAAGAGCTGATAAGAAAGTTGTCCACGAATGTGGGGCTTACCCAGGTACAAAAAAATACACTGTGTCAACCCTTGGGGTGTGTGTCAACGCGAACCACTCACCAGCGTTGCATTCACGCATCATGACTACCGAAAAGTTTATTAAAGAGTTATGCTGCCATTAAAGGGTTGAGTACCTTCTCTGTGCAGGACCTGGACGGCCTCGAGCATCTCCTGCCAGAAGTAGAGCATCTGGATGTCGTTGAGCTTCTTGTTACGACTGAAGAAGGTGGCCAGGTCGGGGTCTCCGCGCTCCATCACCACGTACAGCCGGTTAGTCTGCACGCTGAACTCACTGAAATAAACACACCTTTTATTATTTTCTAAACTTTGAAAATTTTGGTCACATGTACCAAAAATTCTCGCGTATAAGCCTAACCCTCTTATAAGCCACACCCCTAATTTGGGAGAGTAATATACGCCGCACAGGAGGTTTGTAAATTGCAAATTTAGTACTGTGCTATACTAGCCAAAACCCTCGTATTTGCCTCACCCCACCCTGAGGATATCCTAAAAGGCGCCCTGGTGTTCTGACTCTTATACAAGCCGCAGTTTCTACGCAACAACTTATGTATTAAATATAGATTAGTAGGCACTATGTATCATAGATATGGTCGTATAGGCCCAAGGCTGAATGATATCCCCTCTTCCAGGTTCCACTTTAAGTGTGAATATATAGCGGTTTAAAACTATATCTATTTAAGAGTAACACCAATGTTAACTAAGGGAGTGGGCTATGTCTGTATAACGTGTTATTTGATTATTGTATTTCCATTACATCTTGTGTTCAAATTTTTCAAATTGTAATTTTGACCCAAAATATGGATTCTACACCCTAGGAAACCCTAAAATCCATGTATTACACAAGCAAATCAGACAATCTTGAGTTTCTGGTGGCCATCTTGGAATTTCCCAAATTGTAATTTTGACCAAACATATGGATTCTACACCCTAGGAAACCCTATAATCAATGTATTACATAAGCAAATCAGACAATCTTGAATTTTTGGCGGCCATCTTAATTGGCAGCCATCTTGGAATTTCCCAAATTGTAATTTTGACCCGAAATATGGATTCTACACCCTAGGAAACCCTAAAATCCATACATGTATTACACAAGCAGATCAGACAATCTTGAATTTTTGGCGGCCATCTTGGAATTTCCCAAATTGTAATTTTGACCCAAAATATGGATTCTACACCATGGGAAACCCTAAAATCCATGTATTACACAAGGAAATCAGACAATCTTGAGTATTTGGCGGCCATCTTGGCAGCCATCTTGGAATTTCCCAAATTGTAATTTTGACCCAAAATATGGATTCTACACCCTAGGAAACCCTAAAATCCATGTATTACACAAGCAAATCAGACAATCTTGAGTTTCTGGTGGCCATCTTGGCAGCCATCTTGGAAATTTCCAAATTGTAATTTTGACCAAAAATATGGATTCTACACCCTAGGAAACCCTATAATCAATGTATTACATAAGCAAATCAGACAATCTTGAATTTTTGGCGGCCATCTTGGCAGCCATCTTGGAATTTCCCAAATTGTAATTTTGACCCAAAATATGGATTCTACACCCTAGGAAACCCTAAAATCCATGTATTACACAAGCAAATCAGACAATCTTGAGTATTTGGCGGCCATCTTGGCAGCCATCTTGGAATTTCCCAAATTGTAATTTTGACCAAACATATGGATTCTACACCCTAGGAAACCCTATAATCAATGTATTACATAAGCAAATCAGACAATCTTGAATTTTTGGCGGCCATCTTAATTGGCAGCCATCTTGGAATTTTCCAAATTGTAATTTTGACCCAAAATATGGATTCTACACCCTAGGAAACCCTAAAATCCATACATGTATTACACAAGCAGATCAGACAATCTTGAATTTTTGGCGGCCATCTTGGAATTTCCCAAATTGTAATTTTGACCCAAAATATGGATTCTACACCCTGGGAAACCCTAAAATCCATGTATTACATAAGCAAATCAGACAATCTTGAATTTTTGGAGGCCATCTTGGCAGCCATCTTGGAATTTCCCAAATTGTAATTTTGACCCAAAATATGGATTCTACACCCTAGGAAACCCTAAAATCCATGTATTACACAAGGAAATCAGACAATCTTGAGTATTTGGCGGCCATCTTGGCAGCCATCTTGGAATTTCCCAAATTGTAATTTTGACCCAAAATATGGATTCTACACCCTAGGAAACCCTAAAATCCATGTATTACACAAGCAAATCAGACAATCTTGAGTATTTGGCGGCCATCTTGGCAGCCATCTTGGAATTTCCCAAATTGTAATTTTGACCCAAAAATATGGATTCTACACCCTAGGAAACCCTAAAATCCATGTATTACACAAGCAAATCAGACAATCTTGAGTTTCTGGTGGCCATCTTGGAATTTCCCAAATTGTAATTTTGACCCAAAATATGGATTCTACACCCTAGGAAACCCTAAAATCCATGTATTACACAAGCAAATCAGACAATCTTGAGTTTCTGGTGGCCATCTTGGCAGCCATCTTGGAATTTCCCAAATTGTAATTTTGACTAAAAATATGGATTCTACACCCTAGGAAACCCTAAAATCCATGTATTACACAAGCAAATCAGACAATCTTGAGTATTTGGCGGCCATCTTGGCAGCCATCTTGAAATTTCCCAAATTGTAATTTTGACCCAAAATATGGATTCTACACCCTAGGAAACCCTAAAATCAATGTATTACACAAGCAAATCAGACAATCTTGAGTTTCTGATGGCCATCTTGGCAGCCATCTTGGAATTTCCCAAATTGTAATTTTGACCCAAAATATGGATTCTACACCCTAGGAAACCCTAAAATCCATGTATTACACAAGGAAATCAGACAATCTTGAGTATTTGGCGGCCATCTTGGCAGCCATCTTGGAATTTCCCAAATTGTAATTTTGACCCAAAAATATGGATTCTACACCCTAGGAAACCCTAAAATCCATGTATTACACAAGCAAATCAGACAATCTTGAGTTTCTGGTGGCCATCTTGGCAGCCATCTTGGAATTTCCCAAATTGTAATTTTGACCAAAAACTAGTAGTCATATAGTTAGGTAAAATAGATCAGAAAAGTTTGCCATAATAGACAAAGTATGCTCGGAGGCCCATTAGGCCACACCGAATGAAAAAGTTGGTCTACTGATTTTGGTTTTCAAAAAATGGTGAGGGCAGGCGATTTTTTTTCTCCAATTTTTCATTCGTCTAGGGATTTCAACTTTGAATCCATGTATCACACAAGGGAATCAGAGAATCTTGAGTTTTTGGCGGCCATCTTGGAATTTTCCAAATTGTAATTTTGATCCAAAAAATTTGACATTTAGCTCTATATCGACTGCATAGTGACATACTTGCCTACTGGGAGAGTGTGCCATGTCGCTCTAAAGTTAAATTTCTCTATGAGCCCTTTTTCAATAATCTGGGCTAGGCCTACAGTTAGTAGGCCTACATTGATAAAATTGCCTGCAGCACTGCCCCCCAACCTACAATTAGTAGGCCTACATTGATACAATTGTCTATAGTACCACCCCCCCCCCCATTTTTTCCCAATAGTCTAGGCTACAATTAGTTGGCCTACAGTGATAAAATTGCCTATAGCACCCCCCTCCCCTTTTCAATAGTCTAGGCTACAGTTAGTAGGCCTAGGCCTACATTGATAAAATTGCCTATAGCACCGCCCCTCCCCGTTTTCAATAGTTGAGTCTACAATTAGTAGGCCTACATTGATAAAATTGCCTATAGCACCGCCCCCCCCCCCTTTTCAATAGTCTAGGCTACAGTCAGTAGGCCTATATTGATAAAATTGTCTATAGCAACCCCCCCCCCCCCCCCACTTTTTTTTCAATAGTCTAGGCTACAATTAGTAGGCCTACATTGATAAAATTGCCTACATTGCCTTTTCTTTTTAAATAGTAGTTCCACCTCTAATTATCACTCCCACCATCCCGGCCCCCAGGCAGTAATTAGGCCTACGTCGATTCGGATTTCGGCGAATCCCTTTAAGGACGGCAAATGCGGTTTTGCCGTCCTTAAAGGCGTAGTGATGCTATGCTGTGATTGGTGGATGAGAATCACGCTGCAGACATCGTCATTTGGGCGGCAGGCGGCAAGGAAGGGGTGGGTTCTCGACTTACAAATTGCCGTAAATTGCTTCCCAGGGGATGATTCATCTATTGGGCTGATGACTAGAAGTGGAATCGATGTATTTAGGGCCTATTTTGATCAATATTGATATACTGGAGAAATAACCACCCCGGCAGTAAAGATCAAGTGAAGTCTTGTCTTTACCAAAATATAGGTGTGTATTCCGAGCGATTTTGGCCTTCAATCTAACTCATCCTTCGCAAATATTGCTGTAACCAACTAATATGGACCAATACAGATCATTATTGATCGATTGATCGATCGGGTAAAAACGTCCCTACGATCACGTGGCTGCAGTCCCCAGCACTACAGTGGCCGCAGCAATCTGTCTGCTGCCCTCAGCAGCGACTTCTGATTGGTCAAAAGCAGTATCACGCACGAGACGACGTCTTTCTGGCGGCACGCGGCAAGTGCAACCGTGGGTGGGGCAGGGGGGAATAGATGTATTAGGGCCTATTTTGATCAATAGCACTAGAAAAGATCCTATATTTGAACGTACAATAGATGAATTAGGCCCTAGCTCCCCAGAAAATTTGGTGGTATGGACGTATTAGGGCTATTTTGATCAAAAGTAGATGTCTTGTCTATACCAAAATAAATTTGGATGCGCTATCCACAGATGAGTATTCCAAGCGATTTTGGGTTCAATCTAACTCATCCTTCGCTAATATTGCCGTAACCGACTGATATTGACCAATACAGGTTGTTATTGATTGATTCCACCTCATAATACCGCTCCAGGCAGCTAAATTGAGATGTTTTGACCGTTCCAGTCGATTGCCTTGCGCTGACAACACTGACAATTTGGGTGACCAATCAGACCTTTGTCATAGGAAGGATTGAAATATGCACCAGCGTCATAGGGATCATTGGTCACCCAAATTGGCAGCGCTGTCTATATTTGCCTGCGCGCCGATTGCGAAACTCCGCAGAACATGAAAACTACGTGAAAAAACGCCAACTTCACATCAAAATATTGTTTTGATGCAAAGTAATTTCAGCAAACTAAGAACAGGAGTTATCACCATTTTTAGTAGGGAATACAACAGAACAATATTTGAAATGGTACAATACTGAAATCATGTAGAAAATTACATTCTCCCAACATTTACTTTTTTTTGGCAGAATCTGAGGTTTTTTTTCAGTTTTTTAAAGAAATCTCTTATTTTAGGTGATTTAACTTCTTTTTTTCCCATTTCTTTTTACAGATATAAATACCTGAGGTGTTTTGCAAAAGAATGATATAGCTCAAATAGTCCACAGGATATTTCATCAAGTTGTAACAGATCAGGCAAAACATGTCTGCACAAAAAAACAGGGTGACTATATAAGAGTGGGCTTGACCTAGTTTCATAGCGTTACAGCGAACATAGCCCACTCCAAAAATATCTACAATAGACCAGACCCAAATTGTTACAGCTCATATATTTGGTCCGAGCCGTAGTTATAACTACGAGTCTAACCAAATAGGCGGAGCGGCGCAGTGTGGGCAAGGCCAAATTAGTTGATTTTGTGCATCATATTTTCCTTTTTACCTCTTTAAATAAAAAGAGGAAAACCATTTCAGACACAGTTAAACGCTTAACTACTAAAATGCTATCAAATTTATATTCAAAAAGGGCCTAATAATACAGCAAGTGTATCCCAGTGGTGAAAGCTGGACTTACAAGTCATACAAGGTGATTACACGGTCGGATTTCTGTAGTCGCTGGAGGAGCCCAATTTCATTCTTGAAGCTTTTGATGGTAGGTTCATCTGCCCCGGCCATGTTGACTATTTTCACAGCGCGGATATTGTGGTCAAAGTCCAACACATCAAACACCTGGTACAACAGACAAAGTTTATCAAAATATTGAGCTTCAACATTTGTATACATATATAGTTCAACTTTAATCTTGATGATTAGTATCGTTACGAACTTACATATTTGATATATATAAAATCGCCTATTCCTAATTGCAGAAGATGACATAACATGTAGATATTCTTCAACATATATGCACTTCGAATCCTGTTTATTTGTAACATTACTAGCACAGAAAACAAGTGTCATGTTTATGACAGATAATTCTCTATCTATAACGATACACAAAGTTGCTGTCACCTGGCTTTGGGGTAAAAAATCTAAATCTAAAAGGCTTTTTACACAATACTCACCGAACTTGAACCGCCTTGACCGATGCAGTTTAGGACAGTATATGACTTCTTGTTTATAATGAGAACTTCGTGTTTCTAAAAAAAAAAGAACACATATTTCTATTACATTGTATTAGGTATATTTGGAAGCAATGTTATCACATAAATACCAACAGCGTTTATAATCAAACGAAAGCAGCCACAGTTGCAATACTTTAACACATGCCATCAGAACACTATCAAATTTGATGGGAGATATTTCTTACAACCCTCATGTATAAGCCGCTACCCGAATCTTTACAAATCATATAAGCTGCACACAGGGTATAAAAACTGCTAATTTAGTGCATGTACTTTACTATACTAGCAAAAACCATCGTATAAGCCGCACCCTATATAATATGTGTAGTATCAAATTAAGGCTGTGTCAGAATCGCGCACAAACTGAGAATTTATGTAAGCTTCATTTAAGGAACAAACCGCATCTGGTAAGCATAAACTGCACAACAACCTATCTGGCCCTACACAAACACTACTTTGGGTTACACAGAGTCCACTGCACCACATAGCCTGGTTGCAGGAGTCCTACCTGAGACTTGAGCTGTGGGGGCAGCACTGTGGGCTGTGCGGGCTGTGGTTGAGGAGTCACCTCGGCTGGCGGTTGAGGAGTCGGCACGGCTGGTGGTTGAGGAGTCTGCTGCGGTGGCGGTTGGGGAGTCACCTTGGGTGAGCGTTGAGGGGCGGGGTGGGACGGTGCGGGTGCTGCTTGTACTACAGGTGTGTCAACATGCAGCGGGTCAGGCTGCTGGACGCGGGGTTGAGGCTTTGGTTGTGGCGCTGGTTGGACTGGCTGTGGCTTTGGGGGAGATGGTTCGGTAATTATCACGTCGCATGTCTTTGGCTTTGGTACTGACTCCTCAGAATCCTCATTTGACCTGTTAAAAGAGATATGAAAAGATTGAACGTGTGAGTGGCCTCACAGATGACTCAGGGTAAGCTGGATCTGTAGCTTATCATGTACTTAGATAAAGTACTGCTTTATAATCATTCGTTGGTCAATTCTGGCATCAGAAATGGATTCCTTGTTAAAAAGTACCCTCAAGTCATGTGTCATACATGTATGTTATTCCATTTCAGGCCAGCAGGTGGGTGTGGGTGAGCAGGTGGGTGTGGGCGACAGTTGCAGGCTGCGGGCATGTACCGCCTTCTGGCCGTGTCAAAAACCGAGTTGGTCGGACCATAAACGGCGAAGATATCGGTGGTACAATTTCGCTCTGCACTACTTTTATGCTGCCGCTCTCGTGCTGTCTCGTTGAGTTTTCGGAGTGTATGAGAAGTGGTAGTGGCGCCACCCTTTGCTTTACGGTAACAACAGGAACTATGAGAAGTGTCTTCTCTGTTTTGTTTTCTTGAATTTAAATTTAAATTAAAGTAACTAGATGGTGTTTTACTGTGTTTATGAGGGTATTTCTATTGTACAAGATGCCATTCCTGCATGTAAAGAGAGAAATATAAGGCAGTGTGGCTGAAAATCTGATTTTTATCTTTGGTTTAACATTGAACCCTATGGCTCTTTCATTTAGAGGGTAGTAATTTAAGAATACTTAAGAGTTTATGCAAAAGAGAGAAATTAGTCGCTGAAGATCGCAGGTCAATATCACATGGAAGGAAAGACATTACTTTTTTTTTTCGAAGGAAACATATGTCCCCCGACCTTGCCCATCTGTCTTTTTAGTTATCTCATCTCTGTCTGTCATACAGGCTGAATGACAGACATTCTCCTATGTAACAAAAACGTCTTAAACCTTGGTTGGGTCGTTTAGTATTACTCAGTTACCCTGAGTCAATAAAAAACTCAATAGACGTCCTTTTTCCTAACTAGTCACTTATAAAAGGCAGATTACTCGCAAGCCATACTGTCGAGATGTGTCATCGTCGGCCAATATTCGCTACCAGTATGTACAGGGTTCCCACAAAAAAATCAGATTGAAATTCCATGACATTCCATGCCAAAAATCGCAATATTCCATGACATTTATAACATTCTTGTGGGGTCGGGGGGCTTGGCCCCAGAGAAAATTTCTAAAATGAAGAAAGCAAATTGGAGATTTCTAGGATATTTTGTGATTTTAATTCAATTATTTCATTTTCCATGACATTCCATGACAATTTTTACAAAATTCCATGACATTCCATGACTTTCCAGACAGTTTTCAAATTCCATGACTGTCCATGACATGTGGGAACCCTGATGTATTTTAAATGCAGCGAACAAAAAAAAGAATTTAAATAAAACTCCGCCTAGAAGCGGCCGTCGCTTTGAATATGCCTCCACCTAGAAGCCGACCCCACCTGTAAGAACCCACTAAGGGGCAGCCCCCTGCCTAGAGGCCAACCTGGCTTACAAGTGAAGTGAGGTACGTACTGTAGTGTATTGGATGTAGGAGTCTTGACCAGTGTACTTTGTCCAGTGTGGGACGTGGTCAGGGTGGTGGATGCACTCGCGTTATTTAAACCCAATCCCAGCGAATCCATACCCAAGAATTCTGCAAAAAATCAGAGTATCAAGGCATCAGTGTCCATTATAAAAGTAGTATACTAAGATTGAGCGTGTGAGTGGCCTCACAGATGACTCAGGGTAAGCTGGAGCTGGAGCTTATCATGTACTTAGATATAGTACTCCCTTATCATCATTCATTGGTCAATTCTGGCACCAGAAATGAATTCCTTGTTAAAAAGCACCCTCAAGTCATGTGTCATACATGTATGTTATTCCATTTCAGGCCAGCAGGTGGGTGTGGGTGAGCAGGTGGGTGTGGGAGAGCAGGTGGGTGTGGGTGTGCAGGTGGGTGTGAGCGACAGTTGCAGGCTGCAGGCATGTACCGCCTTTTGTCCCTATCAAAAAGCGAGTCGATCGGACGATAAACGGCAGAGATACGGGTGGTACAATTTCGTCTGCACACGTTGACATCTCGCGCAGTACAAGAAGTACCAGTGGCGCCACTCTTCGACGTGTGGCATGTGCTAGCCTCACTTCCCCCTCTTCTGGTTCATTTAAAATATAGTTATGGGTAGGTGGGGAGGAGCTGGGGAGAAAATAGGGGGAGGGGGGAGGGGGGGTGTGGGTGGTTGATATTTTCCCGTATTCTGTGTTTGGACTGTGTTCTTGTAAAATTTGGAAGTGATCTGTGATCCCCTTGTTTGTGCTATCATACCTAAATTCATTCTCTGCATCTGACAGTTTACATGTCCCACTTTTTCTGTTGTGTGTTTTACACTGGTGGTAGAATGTGCCCAGTTTTTGCCCAGTTTGGGGGTAGAAAGAGAGAAATACGGGCAAATTCGCTGAAAAAGTCATTTCTATCTTCTGTTGAAAACGCTTAAGCCTTGAAGTCTATGGGTGTCCGAAGCGGGTGATAGATTTGGTTTAGTACATTTCCATAATAGCAAAAGAGAGAAATAAATTCGTGAAGATCGCAGTTCAATATTTTGAAGAAAAATTGAGTTTTATAGAAAAATTTTTGAGGAAAATGCTGTCCCCCGATCTTGCCTATGTCATGGGTTTTTCCACATGTCTCTATGTCGAATGATAACCGAAATATAACAATTCTCCTATGTAACAAAATAGTCTTAAAATGCAAAATTGGTAGGTGTATATTACTCAGGGTTAATTAAACCCTGAGTCAATGATGACATACTCAGAGATCACAGTCTGGTCGACAAATTGCAGGAAATCATTTGGTCAGCTACTTGCAGGAAATTAACATACTTCCTTACAGAAATTCCTGCATGAACAGAAAATCCTCTAAAGCTTCTCCATATAATCAACTTAGTCATCATTCTTTCCAAATTTTGACATTTAATTGAGACCTTTTGAGATTGATAAGCAGGTAGGTCTAGGGCTTCAACTCACCCTGTGTGCGTGATACATCCAAGTCGGGCATGATGGGTAGACTGAGTCCGTCTAGCGCCGGCTCATCCGTGGTACTGCCTTCTTCAACCTGAGGAAGCATCCGCCGAGCCTTCCCGACAAACCTAAAATGCATCCACTTATTAAAGTCCTGACCACCACAGAGAACACTGATAACACGCCACAGATTGCAATATTTGTTATGCAGGCATAACATATCAAATCGGCTCTAAAATAGCCGCAAAATTAAAATTGCATAATATTGTCTAGGGTTGACCTTGTTTTGTAAGGTACACATATACCATAAAAAACCTTCTTTATTTAAGACAGATATTTTCTCCCAGGAGAAAGGAGTCGTCCTAAAGGTGGATTTTTTTATACATTAGATGATGTACAGTGAAAACGATTTTCAACGGTTTTTTCTTCTCTTAATGGTGGGGTCATCTTAAAGTATTGTATGTTAAACCCGATACACTTCTTTTTTGTCCCCATGAGGCCTTACCTTTTCTTCCTTGAGCTGACCATGGACAGGGTGCTGGCGTTCTTACAGTCGGGCGTACTGTGGGAGGAGCGCAGAGGCCGGTTGTACTGACACTCACTCGACTCAAACGTGAGCGGCACCGTATCCTCACTCGTCCCACCACTCCCTACACGCTTCCTGTCAGGTAGGGCAGACAGAACACATATATTATATCTACAAGTCTTACAGCAAGTCTAACGGTCGATCAAGCTAAAGTCTACAGAGAGATATGTAGTGATCTTTAATGAAATCGCCGAAAGCCGCTATGACTGTGCCTCATGTATTTACAGTATTACGCAAAAGAATTGACAACAACACAAAGCTGTGTCACTAAAAAAAACTTTTTTAATAGTTTAAATGTTCCTGACATATTTCATCTGTATGTTCATTTACAGTTTGGGGCTCTTAGTGTCTTCTTGATATCGTTGTTCATGGGGGTTGAATTACTCAGTATGTCAGAAAAGATGATATTTCCAACTTTTATTTCTATGAAGGGAAGTTTGGATACACAAAAAGGTAACCTAAAGGTTATAAGAACGGGTAATTCAACTGGTAACATTTGGTAACTTATGAGTAATAGTACATAATATAAAGTGAGTGCTACCCAACAGCTCTGTCAGAAAAGATAAACTTATATAGTTTTACGACAGTATATGGGATATCATTATCCGTTCATGACAGCATGAGCCTGTCCTTAAAACCCTTAAATCACTCACATAGATTCCCACTCCTTCTCCTAAATTAAGATACACCAGTAGCATAAGTCCTTTAACTTAAGGCCCGCATAGCGCTAATGTTCAACAATAGCTGCATTCATGCATCATGACTCTATCTTGGCACAATGTATTACAGCACTTAGAGGGTTACGAGCACCCACCTGCCCTTGTCGTTAAAGCTGATGGTTCCCTCCTCCTCCTCACTCTGTAGCAGGTTGTCGGGCAGGAAGGCGTTGTTCCACATAGACTGGCGGTTACGGGCCCCGTATGCTGCCGGCACCGGGCTGTCCTGCGCCTCTCCATCCGTCGACACCAGGTCACGCCTGCGAACAATATTTTTTAGTAACATTTATCCTTATTTTATCACAGCTACATTTCTATGATATGGGTGGAAGATCTATTTCACATAATATAGCATCATGTTGAAACACTCCCAACCAAGATGATCACTGGTGGAGACTTATTTGACACAGCACTTTTATGAAAACTGCCGAGCGATGAGAGGATATCTACATTTAGCTTGGTGGAACTGTCTTTTGTGTTCAGAAGCCATAATCTGTCAGTACACTGTCCATATTTCTTGATATCTTTACGGCTTTAACTTTAATGATATATACAGAATTACTTTGAGAACAAAGTTAAGGAATATTACTCACTTGATGGGCGCTGATTTTATCAAACCAGGCATTTTGCTGGTTGTTCCGGATGCCTTTGGCACCAGCGGTTTGGAGAAGGCATGGTTAGACAGACTGGTGGAGAGCGGGAGGCTGTCGTCGCTGCTGCTACCACCCCGTGCAGAATATGTCCTTTTGTGCATGTCATGATAGAGCTGCAAGAAAATAAAATATACAGCAGTCCAACATTATAGCACTCCAATGCACTATATGGATATATATCTAAAACTGGACATCGACATCCATGTAACAGAAAGCTATATTTATTAGAAGTAGAAATCCATGAATATCTATATGAAGGAGAACACCATGTTCATGCCTATATGTCTGTGTGTATGTTCATTTCGAAATTCAAGATTGCAACCATTGATTGAATGCCACCATGCTTTCAATGTAATCTCGAATTGCAGTTGCAGTAGTTTGATACTAATAAAAAAAAATCTATTCTAGTTTTCTTTCATGAACAGTTGGCATCCCATAGATTCAAGATGGCTATCACTTATTGAATGTCCCAATGCTTGAAATGCAATCTTGACTTGTAGTTGCATTAATTTGATACTATCAAAAAAACAAATCCTATTTGATTTTTCCTTCATTCAACCCATTCAAGATGGCTACCATTTACTAAATGCCACAATGCTTTCAGTGCAATGAAGAATTGTAGTTGCATTAATTTGATATCTATATAAGAACATTTCTATTTGATACCTTTTTCAAACACAGTTGGCACCCCATAGGTTTAGGATGGCCACCATTCATTGAATGCCACAATGCTTTAAATGCAATCTTGAAATGTAGTTGCATTAATTTTAAACTGTTAAAAACATCCAATTTAGTTGTTTTTTTTCATGAAGAGTTGGCACCCCATAGGTTCAAGATGGCCACCAATCATTGAATGCCATAATGCTTAAATGCAATCTTGAGTTGCTGTTGCATTAATTTGATTCTTAAAAAAAAAAACTTTCTTTTTTTTCTTTCATGAACAGTTGGCACCCCATACATTCAAGGTGACTACCAGTCATTGCATGCCACAATGCTTTAAGTGCAATCACAAATTGTAGTTGCATTAATCTGATACTAATAAAAAAACTAATTCTATTCTTTTTTTTATTTATGAACAGTTGGCACCCCATATATTTAAGATGACTACCATTCATTGAATGCCCCGATGCTTGAAATGCAATCTCGAATTGTAGTTGCATCAATTTAATGCTAATAAAAAACAAATTCTTATCAATTTTTCTTTCATGAATATTTGGCACCCCATAAGGTGGCCACCATTCATATTAATGCAAATAGAATGCTTTAAGTGCTGTCACGACTTGTAGTTGCATTAATCTGATACTAAAAAAAAAAAAATCTATTTGAATTTTCTTTCATGAACAGTTGGCACCCCATAAATTAAAAATGCACCCAGCACCCAGGTCAACAGCTATATACAGACACGTGTACCTCCCCTGCCTGTTCTCCTTCAATGCACAGTGAAGAGGGTGGGAGGGGGTGACCCTCAACAGTGCATAAACACTTTGATTGGATGACAATGCAGTTTTTATATTACAACCTAAATTTGTGCAACGAAAATCATCAAGAAATACTAAGTATTTTTTCCAAAGAATAGCTTTTCTAGAATGGCTCGGTATTCAGGAATCCTACTGCGAATAAAAAAATGTCAAATTCTAATTCTAAATACCTGAAAATTGAGAAATGCTGGCGTTCACGGGTTATGTAGGAAATGTACTAAAAACAGCAAAAAAGGGCAACAAAACCCTAATTTTCTCAAAAACTGTTCAGTAGGATTTTTTCTAACTGAGGTTCCACTGTTTTCTACCCTCATATTACACATTGGCATAGAGAATATATTGACACCTAGTCAGGATTTTGCGCTAGGAGCAATCTGTGAGGCGAAAAACAGCCAAAATGAGCCACTGGTCTGAAGTATAAAACTGGGCATCGATCACTATAGAGCTACAAAGAGACAGAGAATCGATGTCCAGTAATTAGACTTTAATGGCTCTGCTTGATATATATTTCAAAAATTCTGGTGTACCAACCCTGTTGGGTCGGCATAATGCATGGATGAAGCACTGGAAAGTTACTCATCATACTAACCAAGGGGCATGATGCATTAAAGCATTATGTGGCCCTCAAAGGGTTAAATGCTATGCTTGGCTAAAAGTTAAAGAGACTTCACCAAATTATGGCGGCTCAGGACCGGCACGTATTCCTGGAAAGTGTTGAATCTAAATCCTTTTCTTTGGGGAATTCTAGGGAAAATAGCATGACAATAATCATCTAAATCACCATGACTACCACTATGTGACTCACTGAGCTGGTGTCCTTAAAGTCCCTGTCTGTCAGGTTCTAGTCACCATGACTACCACTATGTGACTTACTGAGCTGGTGTCCTTAAAGTCCCTGTCTGTCAGGTTCTAGTCACCATGACTACCACTATGTGACTTACTGAGCTGGTGTCTTTAAAGTCCCTGTCTGTCAGGTTCTAGTCACCATGACTACCACTATGTGACTTACTGAGCTGGTGTCCTTAAAGTCCCTGTCTGTCAGGTTCTAGTCACCATGACTACCACTATGTGACTTCCTGAGCTGGTGTCCTTAAAGTCCCTGTCTGTCAGGTTCTAAATCACCATGACTACCACTTACTGAGCTGGTGTCCTTAAAGTCCCTGTCTGTCAGGTTCTAAGTCACCATGACTACCACTATGTGACTTCCTGAGCTGGTGTCCTTAAAGTCCCTGTCTGTCGGTTCTAAATCACCATGACTACCACTTATTGAGCTGGTGTCCTTAAAGTCCCTGTCTATCAGGTTCTAAATCACCATGACTACCACTTACTGAGCTGGTGTCCTTAAAGTCCCTGTCTGTCAGGTTCTAAGTCACCATGACTACCACTATGTGACTTACTGAGCTGGTGTCCTTAAAGTCCCTGTCTGTCAGGTTCTAAGTCACCATGACTACCACTTACTGAGCTGGTGTCCTTAAAGTCCCTGTCTGTCAGGTTCTAAGTCACCATGACTACCACTTACTGAGCTGGTGTCCTTAAAGTCCCTGTCTGTCAGGTTCTAAGTCACCATGACTACCACTTACTGAGCTGGTGTCCTTAAAGTCCCTGTCTGTCAGGTTCCTGGTCGTGTCAGAGCGTCCAGAACAGCTGATGCCGCTGTCACGTGATGTATCAAACTTGGACGGTTTCCCATCGGGCTGGTCTGCCACTGGGGTCCCTGCAATGTTAAAACGATAAGTCTAGTATTCTCACTTTAACTCTTTGCCTAGAGGAGCCAGTTACACAATTCAAACTGAAACAACATTTGGGACGCAGTTAGAAAGAAACTCTTATAAAATTGCTATGCATAATATTTTTGAACATTAGCATCATCGCTTTTATTTCATTATGGCCTCCAAAATGAAAATCTAAATTTAAAGATTGGGAATTCTATTAATTATTTTGGGCGAATAAAATAAATTCAGTGACTGCTATAACTATAATAGAAGTGAATATAACAGTATATAAACTGACATTTACCTGTGTATTTCGCAATCTGTTCTTCACTGACAAATTCGTTGTAGCCAAGTAGAAAGTTTAAGTGTGCGGCCTCCAGGAGGGCACTTGGCTCCGCCTTGATGTCTTTGGCCTTTTCAAAGATCTTACGGCATTTGTCAATATTATCTGAAAGTAGCAGTGGGTATCTTAAACACCATCTCAAGTCACAGTGGTATCATGTCACATGTGAAACAGCGATTGGATCTGGAGCCGGGTTAAAATTTGACTTCAGAACATTATACACACTTATGAATGGGATTTGATGAAAGCTGGATAGAGTTCTCAGTAAAAATATTTACCGTACTGGATGCTTGTGAAATTGCTTTTAGTTAGAGGGTTCAGTTATCTTCAAATCTTGAAAATTTCTAGCTCCAAAATGTAGGGGGCGCATATATACCGTTTTGACGAGATAAGCGCCCTGGGTTCTTATAAAATATTTTTTTATGACTTTTGGTACTCAAGAGCTTAACTGTCCCCAAATATTTTATATTTTATTTCTAGTCTAAAAATTGTTCATACGGGAAAGGGCATTTAACACTGAATATGGTCAGTGTGAAGGTACGGTTCTTGTGTGCTAGTCAATATTTTTGGCAGAATTATTTATCAATTATGATAATTTCTTTGCGTTATCTTACCTTCCTTCAGTTCAAACTGAGCCGCATATATATGGACAATGGCATAGTCACATAAGTTGGTTCTGGCACTGTAGAACAACTCTCTGGCGTCATCAATGTCTCTTTGGCTAAAAATGAAAACCATGAACAATCATCGCGTTTCAATTTGAAATCTAGATATTCAACCACTTTAAGTCATACCTGGAGTCAGATTTTGGTGATCTTAGTTTCTCATTACTTCTAAAATCCTTCTAAAAGCCCTCGTATAAGCCAAACTCCGACCTTGGTAGGATCATAGGGCCACACTTAGAAAAAAGTCTGTTTCCGGTGGAGCGGGCGGGTGACTTTTTTTCCCAAGGCTACCCGCCATCTTTTTTTTTTTTATTTTTTTTTTTTTTGTCAGTGGCCAATTTTTTTTTTTTTTGCCCAATTTTTTCTTTCTCGGCGGCGGTTCCATGATCCATAGTTATTAGGATAAAACGGCCTAACACCCAGCTTTTATTTGATACTAAACAAGCCTATATAGACATATGCAATCCCCAGGTACCGGGTGGGAAAGACATGTTTAACATGAAAAAAAAAAAATTCTAAAAAAAAAAAAAAAGATTTTGCGGCCTAGCGGGTGAGTTATTTTTAGCCCACCCGCTCCACCGGAAACAGAATTTTTTTTAAGTGTGGCCTAATTTGGCAAAACCTCCTACTGAGAAGCCGTAATCCTCAATTACAAGTGTTATCTCATTAACCTCAGATACCATCACCTCACACTATTTACACAAACCATTTCAATAACCATTTAGGAGTAGCTCACCTAACATTAACAATTTTGGGCACCAGCGGTTTGCAGTGGTCATTAATGACGGACAGAGGACCCTGGAGGTGATAAATCTGACCACAGGACATTTAGGCGGACTCCCCCCTGAAGTATGTACATTCTCATTCTTCAGGGGTATTTTAAACCCAGATCATAGACTCACCAGTCTGGTCCAGAGTTGCATTCATGCATAATGACAACAGAGGGCACAGCGGATTAAAGTGCTAGGCAGTTCAGTTACTTACCTCATGAAGTTGGCATAGTTTACAAAGAGTCGTGCGTACGCTTCACATTTGTGACCACCGCTCGAAGATAAGACCTGAAACAGCAATATTTGCTGGTATAGTACTTGTCGGATATTCAGTGGGAAGACCACATATATTAATTGTGAGTTACTGATTAAAAGAGATAGCCTCCTGAGCATCTCGACTTTTGTTTAGCTCTAGCTCACATGTATGGCCCCACTGTATGTGTAACGAATGGAGTCATAGCCCCTGATTAGCTCCGGCCAAAAAGAATTAAAGGAGTGTTTCTGGTAACCTGAGCCTACCAGGTACCTAGAAAAACAGAGCCGACCCTCATTTTTATTTTTGGTTCGGGGGGGGGGGGGGATTTTCGAGAGAAAAAAATGTGAATCTGCTAGTTTTGACTTGCAGGTCCACGCCAAAAAAAAAATTAATTAGAAAAAATAAAATATAAAAAAGTCCGACCCGCCTTTTAATACCTAGATTTTTTCATGATGTTTCCTGAAAAACACAACTTTTTTTCTTTTTTTTTTGCCTCACCTTTATAGCGCGGCTGTACATATTACATATGTAGTCATAGCCCGTGTTCTCCGAGGCGTACGGCACGTTCTGTACCAGGAAGTTGGTGTACACCAGCCAGTCCTCAGCACGGTTTCCTTGCGCTTCGATCCTTTTCACCCAGGATCTATGATCTGTAAAAGACACATGGAGAAATGTGAATGTATTGGTCTATAAAGGTCTTACACTGGATGTTAAATGTATCACGACACGTGCTGTATTAGCCGTAATTAGCTAACTCAGCAAATGTTATGAACAAATGTCTACCGTAGAACCTCGCATATAAGCCTAACTCGCGTATAAGCCGCACCCCGACTTTGGGCCGATCCTATAAGCCGCACCAGCGATCTGGTTATGGTGACTTTAGTACTGTACTATAGGAGCAAAAACTCGCGTATATGCCGCACCTGGACTCTGTGCCAATCCTATAAGCCGCACCAGCGATTTGATTTGCGTACTAGCCGCAGCTTATACGCGAGGTTTTACGGTAGTAGTTAAAGAGTTTAATTGTGAAATTGTTGAAAGTTATTTAAATAATCTTAATTCAGCATAAAATGGGTGTGTGTTTTATTTATTCGAAGATGTGCACTACATGTAGTCATGTTGAATACAATACAGATATCAATTAACTTATATTGTATACAGACTCAGGGATTCATTCTATCAGTGAAATGGCCACAGAACAAACAGCGACATGTACTGATATTTTTTTTACAGTACTATTGTTCTAGTGAGTACCGTAAAACCTCGCATATAGGCTGCGGCTAGTACGCGAGTCAGATCGGCGGTGTAGCTTATAGCATCGGCCCTGAGTCAGGGTGCAGCTTATACATGACTTTTTGCTACTATGGTACAGTATTAAAGGCACCTTAATCAGATCGCCAGTGCGGCTTATAGGATCGACCCAAAGTTGGGGTGCGGCTAATACGAGAGTTTAGCTTACACGGGAGGTTTTACGGTATAGATGATCCGTGTGGGGTGCGAGGGGGTAGCTTACCTGTAGTACTCCCTGTGGAGTCTTGTGTTTGGTCTAGAGTAGTCTCAGTCTTCACTCGCTCACGCTGCATCTGAAATTTATGCAGGCGATCCCGAAGACTTGCTAAATTCGACATCTTGGCTGTTGACTGTTGTACTGAAACAAGAAAGTGTTTTATAAGAACTTATGAAATTGCCATTTTGTACTGTACATGTTGTTGTATAGGGGACTAGCACATTAGAGTGATTAGACTATGGGGACCGCCTTCTTGACGAACAGCAAATGATCACACAAGGCGCAGCTGATTGTGAGTGTTGCCGAAATAACGCCGGCACGCCAGCTTTTGCCGGCGTAGAATCTGAATGGCCACAATGGCCTGCCATGATCTCAGCTTTCTAATGGTGAAAGAATTTTAAATTAGAAGCAAAGATAGGGCCATATTTGTAGAGTTGAATAATATTGTAAGTTTTTGCAGTAGTTATGAATTATAATGAAGTTTATGAAAGTATCTTGAAATATCAAAATTCATATGGCCTGCATGAGAAGGAAATGGCCTGCGTAAGATGCCAAGACGCAGGCCACCTTGGCCTGCATTGAAAAAAGTTTTCGGCAACACTGGTGCACCCTGGTGCACAGGCGTCCACTGAGTTCTGGTGGAGATGGTCCGCAGAGGGTTGGTAGTATTAGTATAAAGGCCTGACACTGTGGTGGTCCGGTCATCTAGGTGACCACGTGACCTGCAGGGGAGGCGGGAGGGCGCCAGGGGGATATAGGGGACCTATCCTGGGGTCGTTCTGCTGGCAGGGAGAGGCTGGGAGGGCCTAGAATTAGGGGACTGGGTGGAAAAGGAACTTTTTCTCAATGCTAGCACAACAAAGTACAGATATATAGAACGGTTTCAGGAAAGTGAGATTCCAGGAATTCCTTGAGTGTTGACAGCTTTCTTAGCCACCCCCCCCCCCCCCCCCCCCCACACACACACACCCAACAGTCACTGGATGGTCAGATTATGGTTGTTCTATAGTGATTTTGTAAATTATGCTTTAGAAAAACTTGCGTAGAAGCCGCACCCTGACTTTGGGCCGATCCTATAAGCCGCACCGGCGATCTGACTCGCGTACTTGCCGTTGCTTCTACGCGAGGTTTTACGGTATATGTGTATTCAGGTAGGATGACAGCCTGCTCCCAGACTGGGGACCCAGTCTCAGGCTATCCAACTGTGTCCGTGTCATGTGATATGTTATATATAATTGTATTTTGATATATACTAACATGTATCAAAATACAGTTGGATAGCCTGGGGCTGGGACTGGGAGCAGGCTGTTACTTACAGGTAGGATAACACTTACAGTGTAAGTGTAATACTACCTGAATACACATGTTTAATATAGTTAATTACCCCTTTCATCTAGATATTAAAGAATCTGTCTGTAGTGGATGTGTATTGATCCATCACTGGCATCAGATCGATTATTAATTCATCTAACTCATACACTCAATGTCAGTCAGTCAGACGCTAGGATTGTCACTCACTCACTCTCCACTCACTCACTCTCTCTGAGAGAGTGAGTGAGTGACAATCCTAGCGATATTATTGTCCTTTAGGG
>OX381708.1:69356339-69395045 GCA_947462335.1 Harmothoe impar | reverse complement strand
GGTGTTTAGGCCATTAGAATGAAAGTAAGAGTAATACCGTAGCTTGATACCGGCTTGGATCCCTAACTAACTCAACCATATTCCGTAGCTATAAGTTATTCAAAACAGATCTAAAAATGGAATCTTATCTACTTAATATTGACAAACGATACTCTATCCATCTCAGCAGATTTAGAGCCGGAAACCATAAGCTCCCTGTCACATTGGGCCGCTATAACAATGTAGATATAGAAGATAGGCTCTGCCAGTTATGTGCAAGGGGAGACATTGGGGATGAAACACACTATATACTTAAATGCCCCTACTTCGATAATGAACGCTCGGTTTATATAAAGCCATACTACATGCGAGGGGAGCCAAAGCTGAAGATTTCCGAGCTGTTTAATATTACTGATGCAGAAATGCTAACGAAGCTCTCGCGGTTTATCCAGTGTATATCAAATAAATTTGCGAATTAACACTTGTACAGCTGTCAGCACAAGCTAGTGCTATTGTCCATAAGAATTCTAAGTCAGCTTTATTGTCTCCAACTAGCAACTAAGTCACAAATGTATACCTGTATTTATACTGAAATTGTTGTAACTTGTATTTTACCTACACTTAGTACCCACATAATGAAGTCAGGAGATACTTAGCTAGATTATGTAACAGGCACACTTTGCTACCTATGTACCTTGGCATTATAGCCATCCGTACCTTCACTTGACCAATGTTCATTGTATAAATCATCCATTTGTACCCATAGGCCACATGCAGTAATATAGTAATATCAAAACTAACTGTAGGTCCCGAAAATACAGGTTTTCATTCCTAGTCCTCTAGCTGGTGCTCAGACAACAAGAAGATGTGTGTGTATGCATATGTGGGGGTGAATATGTGTGTGGATATGGGTATATATAGATATATACGTGTGCATATATATGTGTATGTATGTGTATATTTGTGTATATATAACTCCTCGACCAGTCACTTAACCACAAACCCTCACATATGACAAAATATATCTGGTGCTCATACGATATCAAAAGAAATCTCAACCTATATTGCATAATAGATATACATTTACCCATCAGGTGACTGCTCTGTATCTATATGTAGCATTATTTAATTCTGGTCTATCAATTAGTCTTAAGTAGAAATAGGAATTGAAAACATTGTCATTTCCACCGTTAATTATGTAGTGTCAACCCTAGTAATAGAAATACAACGTTGATTAGTCTATGTGTATGTATCTCAGGTAGCTCTTCTGAGTTTCCAAAAATAAAATCATTGTCATTGACATTGCCATTTAGAACCGAAAAGAAGAAAATTCTATCCGGTGCTCATACAAAATCTCAGGACTACATGTAAGTTACATGTATCTGGTGCTCACGAAATAACCAAAGAAATCTCATTATTAGTTGTCATAGATACTCATATTTAAGTCATATACTGTCATTTCTAATGTTGAAAATACACTGCTGTTATATTGTATGTATGTATCTCATGTATCTCTTCGGAGTTTTTCGAGAATAAATCATTGTCATTGTCATTGTCATTGTCATTGTCATTGTCCACCGCCCGCATGCCTTCAAAGGGGCCGCATGAAAAGTTCATTATTAATGTAAATTTTCATTATTTTCATTTCTTCAAATATCTAAACAATATTTTCCAATTTTCAAAAAAGTTACCCCCAGAACACTCCGAAAATTGAGCTTTTTAGGGAAATCCCTAATAATGAAAAATGAATAATGAAAAAAGGCCGCATCTGTTTTCCAAAAGTCCTGGACGGTAAACTCTTACTTTCATTCCCATGGCCTTATCATTGACATTGTAACTGTTAAACTAGCTTACTAGGCTATTTAAGGGAGTGATCGTTTTTTAACAACAGGGGGGAGGGGGGTGGTTGGTTTTCACGCGGAGTGCGCAAAATTTTTTACACCCCCCCCCCCAGTCAAGGGGTCAGAATTGTTAACGCCACCCCCCCCCCCCCCCCCCCCCCCCCCGTCAGGGTCGAAATCCGGCTCGCGTGTGGGCCCTTTGGTTTTGAAGCATAGTAACGCGTGGGCTTTTTGGCTCAAAACAGGCAGGGATATTTCTAGGGCCGCGCAGCGCGCAATCCACGCATTTAAATGCAAAATGGCGCATTAAAACACCCAAATGTGCGCCCATTGGCGCATAAGTCATCATGTCAGAATTCTCATATAGGGAGTGTAGTATATCATTGGAAAGCTAAAAACAGCAGGAACACAGTCATCTAATTCTAAAATACATGTACTATGAATAGGAATTTTCCTAAACTTTCTAATAAAAAAATGCTCCCTTGCCACCTCTTCCACACTCGTGCCCATTTTGTACCATGTATAGCACCTCTCATCCAACTCTTACCCTGACCATTAATTATAAATGTATGCATGCATATTTTGATCATAGAAAGTCGTGGTATTTGGTAAAAGATTTCAGGAAAATAATACAATTTATTTTAATAATTTTTTAGGCCCAGTAACTAGGCCCTTACCTACATTTAAACTACTGTTGGTGATGTAACCGGGCTCCCCATGCAACCAGTTACCCAGTAACCGGTGGAACACTCTGTCGTAAAGGCAATGGGGGGGTTGACTATATAAGAGTCCATCTGATTGAATCTCTTCATTGCGGTAGTTGTGAGAGTTTAAAGAAGGTCTAGCATCGTCTCAAGCCAAAATAAGATAATTATAATGAAATACATTAGAATAAACTTCTCTCCAATTTGTAGAGGCGGCGGTGGGGGGGGGGGGGGGGTACATGCAAGTAAACTTTAATGGCCCATTACATTTGAAAATGGCGCATTATCTTTCCTATAGATGCGCCAATGGCCCATTGAAGAAAATTCTAGAAATATCCCTGAACAGGCTACATTTTTTTTACCCCCCTCCCCTCAAGAGGGGTCCAAATTCTTTTGCCCCCCCCCCCCCACGGTCAAGGGGTCTAAATTATTTTGCAACCACCCCCCCCCTGTTGTTAAAAAATGATCACTCCCTAATTGGCCTAAAGGACAATAATATCGCTAGGATCGTCACTCACTCACTCTCTCAGAGAGAGTGAGTGAGTGGAGAGTGAGTGAGTGACAATCCTAGCGTCTGACTGACTGACATTGAGTGTATGAGTTAGATGAATTAATAATCGATCTGATGCCAGTGATGGATCAATACACATCCACTACAGACAGATTCTTAAATATATCTAGATTAAAGGGGTAATTAACTATATTAAACATGTGTATTCAGGTAGGATTACAGTTACACTGTAAGTGTAATCCTACCTGTAAGTAACAGCCTGCTCCCAGTCCCAGCCCCAGGCTATCCAACTGTATTTTGATACATGTTAGTATATATCAAAATACAATTATATATAACATATCACATGACATGGACACAGTTGGATAGCCTGAGACTGGGTCCCAGTCTGGGAGCAGGCTGTCATCCTACCTGAATACACATACCGTAAAACCTCGCGTAGAAGCAACGGCAAGTACGCGAGTCAGATCGCCGGTGCGGCTTATAGGATCGGCCCAAAGTCAGGGTGCGGCTTCTACGCAAGTTTTTCTAAAGCATAATTTACAAAATCACTATAGAACAACCATAATCTGACCATCCAGTGACTGTTGGGTGTGTGTGTGGGGGGGGGGGGGGGGGGCTAAGAAAGCTGTCAACACTCAAGGAATTCCTGGAATCTCACTTTCCTGAAACCGTTCTATATATCTGTACTTTGTTGTGCTAGCATTGAGAAAAAGTTCCTTTTCCACCCAGTCCCCTAGCTAATCCTAGGCCCTCCCAGCCTCTCCCTGCCAGCAGAACGACCCCAGTCCCCCTGGCGCCCTCCCGCCTCCCCTGCAGGTCACGTGGTCAGGCCAAAAAAAAAAAAGTTGTGTTTCCGGTCACCCGACCCTACCTAGCAAAACAGGGCCGACCCTAATTTTTTTTTGGACATTTTGGGATTTTTTATTTTTTTTAATAAAAAAAAAACAACACTTTTTTTATTCAATATATTATCTTATACTTATTTCAAAGGCATAAAGGCCTCATAATTGGTGAAGGGGAATCTACCAGTTTTTAAAGCTAATTCATATCATTATTAGTTCAAAAGTTGTACAAGAATCTGGGTCTGGGTGCCAGTTATATGTCAGGTGCAGGATCTATGCTTGGATTTAAGCTCCGTAAATTTCCGCGTATACCCCACAATATTATGGAGGAGGTGACGCCTAGATGACCGGACCACCACAGTGTCAGGTCTTTTTACTAATACTACCAACCCTCTGCGGACCATCTCCACCAGAACTCAGTGGACGCCTGTGCACCAGTGTTGCCGAAAACTTTTTTCAATGCAGGCCAAGGTGGCCTGCGTCTTGGCATCTTACGCAGGCCATTTCCTTCTCATGCAGGCCATATGAATTTTGATATTTCAAGATACTTTCATAAACTTCATTATAATTCATAACTACTGCAAAAACTTAAAATATTATTCAACTCTACAAATATCGCCCTATCTTTGCTTCTAATTTAAAATTCTTTCACCATTAGAAAGCTGAGATCATGGCAGGCCATTGTGGCCATTCAGATTCTACGCCGGCAAAAGCTGGCGTGCCGGCGTTATTTCGGCAACACTCACACTCAGCTGCGCCTTGTGTGATCATTTGCTGTTCGTCAAGAAGGCGGCCCCCATAGTCTAATGTGCTAGTCCCCTATACAACATGTACAGTACAAAATGGCAATTTCATAAGTACTTATAAAACACTTTCTTGTTTCAGTACAACAGTCAACAGCCAAGATGTCGAATTTAGCAAGTCTTCGGGATCGCCTGCATAAATTTCAGATGCAGCGTGAGCGAGTGAAGACTGAGACTACTCTAGACCAAACACAAGACTCCACAGGGAGTACTACAGGTAAGCTACCCCCTCACACCCCACAAGGATCATCTATACCGTAAAACCTCCCGTGTAAGCTTAACTCTCGTATTAGCCGCACCCCAACTTTGGGTCGATCCTATAAGCCGCACTGGTGATCTGATTAAAGCTGGGCCATCAGGGAATAAGTTCAGCATATTCCATACATGGACTGAAATAACAGTTCCACCAGAGAGAAGTAGTATTTGGACAGGGGACCATAAGCATTGTCCAGCTACAACATATTGACCCTATCTTGTGCCTGCAAGAGCTGAGCTCCCAGCCCTTAAGACCCCTCTTGTGAATGAAAGCTGAATTATATCCAAAAGTGCTTTTGTCCTCACTTCAACCATGATGGTCAAGCTTTAAGGTGTCTTTAATACTGAACCATAGTAGCAAAAACTCATGTATAAGCTGCACCCTGACTCAGGGCCGATGCTATAAGCTGCACTGCCGATCTGACTCGCGTACTAGCCGCAGCCTATACGCGAGGTTTTACAGTACTCACTAGTACAATAGTATTGTAAAAGAAAGATATCAGTACATGTTGCTGTTTGTTCTGTGGCCATTTCACTGATAGAATCAGTCCCTGAGTCTGTATACAATATAAGTTAATTGATATCTGTATTGTATTCAACATGACTACATGTAGTGCACATTTTCGAATAAAACACACACCCATTTTATGCTGAATTTAGTTCATTTGAATAACTTAAAATACATTTCTGAGCACACTTAAACTCTTTGACTACTAGACATTTGTTCATAATATTTGCTGTGTGAGCTAATTACGCGATACATTTAACATCCAGTGTAAGACCTTTATTTACCAATACATTCACATTTCTCCATGTTTTTTTTCACAGATCATAGATCCTGGGTGAAAAGGATCGAAGCGCAAGGAAACCGGGCTGAGGACTGGCTGGTGTACACCAACTTCCTGGTACAGAACGTGCCCTACGCCTCGGAGAACACGGGCTATGACTACATATGTAATATGTACAGCCGCGCTATAAAGGTGAGGCAAAAAAACAAAAGAGAAAAGTTGTGTGTTCTGGTAACATTATGAAAAAATTTAGGTAGGGCAGGTCAGATTTTTTAATATTCTTTTTTTTTTTTTTTTTTTTTTGGTGGTTACCTGACAAGTCAAAACAAACAGAATTACCTTCTTTTTTTCTCGACCCCCCCCCCCCCCCCCCCACCAAAAAAGAAATGAGGGTCGGCCCTGTTTTTCTAGGTAGGGTCAGGTTTATACCAGAAGCACTCCTTTTGTTCTTTTTGGCCCGAGCTAATCACGAGCTATGACTCCATTCGTAACCCGTACAGCGGGGCTATGCAGGTGAGCTAGAGCTAAACAAAAGTCGAGATGCTCAGGAGGCTATCTCTTTTAATCAGTAACTCACAATTAATATATGTGGTCTTCCCACTGAATATCTGACAAGTACTATACCAGTAAATATCGCTATTTCAGGTCTTATCTTCGAGCGGTGGTCACAAATGTGAAGCGTACGCACGACTCTTTGTAAATTACGCCAACTTCATGAGGTAAGTAACTGAACTGCATATTACTTTAATCTGCTGTGCCCTCTGTTGTCATGATGCATGAATGCAGCTCTGGTAAGTCAATGCCTTGGATTCAAATACTCCTGAAGAATGAGAATGTACATCCTTCAGGGGGGAGCCCCCTTAAATGTGGTGTGGTCAGATTTATCACCTCCAGGGTCCTCTGTCCGTCATAAATGACCACTGCAAACCGCTGGTGCCCAAAATCGTTAATGTTATAAGAAGGTGAGCTACTCCTAAATGGTTATTGAAATGGTTTGTTTAAATGGTGTGAGGTGAGGGTATCTAAGGTTAATGAGATAACACCTGTAATTGAGGATTGTGACATCTCAGTGGGAGGTTTCGCCAAATTCTTCAGTCTTGACTACAGCGTTCATGCATCATGACAACAGTACTTTTTTTCTTTTTTTTTGACAACAGTATAAAAGTTCAAAAGTACAAAAAATGAACCCCGGGTGCAGCTAATGATCCTCCCAAGGTCGGGGTTTGGCTTAATTGAGGGCTTTTAGAAGTAACGATAAACTAAGATCACCAAAATCTGACTCCAGGTATGACTTAAAGTGGTTGAATAACTAGATTTCAAATTGAAACACGATGATTGTTCATGACTTTCATTTTTAGCCAAAGAGACATTGATGACGCCAGAGAGTTGTTCTACAGTGCCAGAACCAACTTATGTGACTATGCCATTGTCCATATATATGCGGCTCAGTTTGAACTGAAGGAAGGTAATGACCATAAATAAACTTGTTTACCTGTTTCTACGAAAAATGATATTGATTATTATACAGGAACAGTTAGTTTATTCCATGTACCGTATTCAAAGTAATATGCGCCCCCCTATTAATGTACGCTGCCCACCTGTTGGGCTAGAATAAATCCAAATTTTCCTATTTCGGATATAATTAAATTTTAGAAGCGTCCAGTATAGTACACATTAGGTTCTCTCTAGTTAAAACTCTAGATTTAGCTTCCATTGATTCTCCTATGCATACATGTATCTGACGTCAAATTTTCACCCGGTATGAGAATCAATCGCTGTTTCATGCGCAGAATTTTAAAAAATCTTTTTAAAGAATCTCTCTGACATCAGCAAATGAGATGGTGACAGCATTTAAGACACCTCCTACTACTTTCAGATAATATTGACAAATGCCGTAAGATCTTTGAAAAGGCCAAAGACATCAAGGCGGAGCCGAGTGCCCTCCTGGAAGCCGCACACCTCAACTTTCTACTTGGCTACAACGAATTTGTCAGTGAAGAACAGATTGCGAAATACACAGGTAATGCCATGCAGCCAGCTTATATACTGTTGTAGTCACTTCTATTATAGTCATAGCAGGCACTGAATTTATTTCATTCTTCCAAAATAATTTTTAGAATTCCCAATCATCTATACAGGCCTCCCACCGATTCCTTTATTCCTTTAAAATTCCTTTAAACTGGGTATGATTCCTTTATTCCTTTAAAATTCCTTTAAGTGGCTTGAAAATTCCTTTATTTCCTTTAAAATGGTCAAATACCGTAATTATATCATAGATATTTTCCAAATAGTTCTGTAAGCCTTGTTACATAATTGTGGTGCTAAAATTCACCAGATTCAAGTCTAAATTTCCAGATTTATTAAAAAAGCTCTCCCTCCATAAACAAGGTTCCAGCCCAACTTATAAAGGATAATACAGATCTGGGCCTTAATATATTTTCTGCCACAATACACCAGAATGCCACATTTTAAGTCTAGACTTTCCAAATTTTTTCGATACAAATACTGACTACAATAATAGCCCATACATGTGAGAGCATAATCATGGCTATCTGAATTTTGTACATTAAACCCCCTCAGATTTCATAGATTTATTTCTTTTAAAATTGGTCATTCTTGTGATTCATCCGGATCCAATCCCATGCAATCCGATCCAGAAAAAAAAAGTGCCTAAATAGATTTGGTGCCAAAATAGACCAGATTGCACCATTTCAAGTCTAGACATTTTTAAAAGGTTTCAAGGTTCTAACCTCAGTTATAGAGTTACTGATCTAAGGCTTAGATTTTGTACCAAAATCCACCAGATTGCACCATTTCAGGTCTAGAATTTTCAAATCTTCCTCCTAATAAAGTTTCCAGCCCCTATCATAAAGAATAATAACCAAATGTGAGGCTTAAATTCTGTGCCAAAATGCACCAGAATACACCATTTTAAGTCTGAAATTTCCACCAAAATACTTAAAACACTCTTAAAACAAAGTTCCACTCCCAATGATGGAGGGTAGATACTAATGTTTTGTGCAAAAATGCACCAGAATGCCCATTTCAAGTCTAGCCTTTCCAAATATTCCTAACCCCCTTAGTTGTACAGCTGCAGTCTGCACTGTTCAGGTGACCATAAATTCCCCGTTTATGGTTAGGTCTTCAAACTTAAATTTTCCATCAAAATGTGTCAAAGAGCACAATATGAGTTGTAGAATTTCAAAATTGTCTTAGGCAGGGTTAGGATGGCATCTCCTCAGAACTGAAGCAGAGATGTGCAGTCAGTATTCTTACCACAGTGAAAAACTGTGCAAGCATTGAGGATGTCTATGACTTGCAAAGTCTTGCAGACTATTCTGCAGATTTTTTTAACAATGTCCAGGTGAGATTCGTCAATAATTTTTGTACTCTTAAATGCCAAATCAAAGCAAATCCCTGCGATAACAATACTGTGATCAATATTACATACTATAATGTCAGTAAATATTGCATTTCACTTCCTTTATTTTGACCAAGATTCCTTTAGAATTCCTTTAAAATTCCTTTATCTTCGGGGAAAAGATTCCTTTAAAATTCCTTTAAGGCGGTCCGGAGGGTGGTGGGAGGCCTGTCTATATTGTTCCATTGTTATCAAGAAAATAGCAGTTACATGTATTATCACGATGATGCTAATGTTCAAATATATTATGCATAGCTATTTTATGGGTGTTTTTCTGTCTAACTGACCCGAATTTGTTTCAGTTTCAATGTGTAACTGGCTCCTCTAGGTAAAGTGGGAATACTTAGACGCTTTAATATTGCAGGGACCCCGGTAGCGGACCAGCCCGATGGGAAACCGTCCAAGTTTGATACATCACGTGACAGCGGCATCAGCTGTTCTGGACGCTCTGACACGACCAGGAACCTGACAGACAGGGACTTTAAGGACACCAGCTCAGTAAGTGGTAGTCATGGTGACTTAGAACCTGACAGACAGGGACTTTAAGGACACCAGCTCAGTAAGTGGTAGTCATGGTGACTTAGAACCTGACAGACAGGGACTTTAAGGACACCAGCTCAGTAAGTCACATAGTGGTAGTCATGGTGACTTAGAACCTGACAGACAGGGACTTTAAGGACACCAGCTCAGTAAGTGGTAGTCATGGTGACTTAGAACCTGACAGACAGGGACTTTAAGGACACCAGCTCAGTAAGTCACATAGTGGTAGTCATGGTGACTTAGAACCTGACAGACAGGGACTTTAAGGACACCAGCTCAGTAAGTGGTAGTCATGGTGACTTAGAACCTGACAGACAGGGACTTTAAGGACACCAGCTCAGTAAGTGACATAGTGGTAGTCATGGTGATTTAGATGATTATTGTCATACTATTTTCCCTAGAGTTCTCCAAAGAAAAAGATTTAGATTCAACACTTTCCCGGAAAACGTGCCGGTCCTGTGCCGCCATAATTTGGTGAAGTCTCTTTAACTGTTAGCCAACCATAGCATTTAACCCTTTGAGGGCCACATAATGCTTTAATGCATCATGCCCCTTGGTTAGTATGATGAGTAACTTTCCAGTGCTTCATACATGCATTATGCCGACCCAACAGGGTTGGTACACCAGAATTGTTTTAATATATATATGATATCAAGCAGAGCCAGTAAAGTCTAATTTATTTTCTTGCAGCTCTATCATGACATGCACAAAAGGACATATTCAGCACGGGGTGGTAGCAGCAGCGACGACAGCCTCCCGCTCTCCACCAGTCTGTCTAACCATGCCTTCTCCAAACCACTGGTGCCAAAAGCATCCGGAACAACCAGCAAAATGCCTGGTTTGATAAAATCAGCGCCCATCAAGTGAGGAATATTCCTTAACTTTGTTCTCAAAGTAATTCTGTATAGATCATTAAAGTTAAAGCCGTAAAGATATCAAGAAATATGGACAGTGTACTGACAGATTATGGCTTCTGAACACAAAAGACAGTTCCACCAAACTAAATGTAGATATCCTCTCATCGCTCGGCAGTTTTCATAAAAGTGCTGTGTCAAATAAGTCTCCACCAGTGATCATCTTGGTTGGGAGTGTTTCAACATGATGCTATATCATGTGAAATAGATCTTCAACCCATATCATAAAAATGTAACTGTGATAAAATAAGGATAAATGTTACTAAAAAATATTATTTGCAGGCGTGACCTGGTGTCGACGGATGGAGAGGCGCAGGACAGCCCGGTGCCGGCAGCATACGGGGCCCGTAACCGCCAGTCTATGTGGAACAACGCCTTCCTGCCCGACAACCTGCTACAGAGCGAGGAGGAGGAGGGAACCGTCAGCTTCAACGACAAGGGCAGGTGGGTGCCAATGCTTGTATTAACCCTCTATTAAAAGGGCCACATAGTGCTTTAATGCATCGTGCATGAATGCAGACATTGCGAGTAGCTCGGCGAGTTACTTTCAAGCCTCATGCCGACCCTGCAGGGTTGTTTAAAACAGTTTTACCTCCGGAGGGTCGGTATGAAGCATGATTGCAGCCCTGGTAGGTAGACTCGTGAGGGCTGCATTCATTTATTGCAATGACAAATTGACATTATTAGCACATTAGCACTATGTAGCCCTTAAAGGACTTTAATTTAGGAGAAAGAATGGAAGAATGTGAGTAATTCGCTTTTTAATGGCAAATGAACGTGAGCACTGAACTAGGCGTCATGCCGTTGTCAAAAGATAGGCGTTCATGCTTTACCATATACACATGTATTATCATAAAACTTTGTAAGTTTGTATCTTTTCTAACAGGGCTGTTGGGTAAGACGTACTATTTGTCTGAGACAAGATGTTACTAAATTGTTACCAGTTTCATTACCAGTTTTGTAACTCTGAGGTCTAGATTTTTGTGCATCCAAACTTCCCTTTAAAGAAATGATATTTTGTTAATTTCTAAATAAAATGTACTTAATTGAAATTTAAACTGTCAGCAAATCTTCAATATGACGTGGAGTTTTGTGTCATTGATTCTTTTTGAATTTAAAAGCGTCTTTCGGCACTTTGATAGTAGATCTTTACATACTTTTGCTTCTCTTTGAAGAGTTTAGCTTGATTGCCCGTTAGATTTGCTCTAAGCCTTGAAGATACAATATAATATATATGTGTTCTGTCTGTCCTACCTGACAGGAAGCGTGTGGGGAGTGGTGGGACGAGTGAGGATACGGTGCCGCTGACGTTTGAGTCGAGTGAGTGTCAGTACAACCGGCCGCTGCGCTCCTCCCACAGTACGCCCGACTGTAAGAACGCCAGCACCCTGTCCATGGTCAGCTCCAGGAAGAAAAGGTAAGGCCTCGGGGGACAAAAAATAAAGAAGTGTATCGGGTTTAACATACAATACTTTAAAATGACCCCACCATTAAGAGAAGAAAATACCGTTGAAAATCGTTTTCACTGTACATCATCTAATGTATAAAAAAATCCACCTTTAGGACGACTCCTTTCTCCTGGGGGAAAATATCTGTCTTATATAAAGAAGAGTTTTTATGGTACATGTGTACCTTACAAAACAAGGTCAACCCTAGACATTATTATGCAATTATAATTTTGAGGCTATTTTAGAGCCGATTTGATATGTTATGCCTGCATAACAAATATTTCAATCTGTGGCGTGTTATCAGTATTCTCTGTGGTGGTCGGGACTATAATAGGTGCGTGCATTTTAGGTTTGTCGGGAAGGCTCGGCGGATGCTTCCTCAGGTTGAAGAAGGCAGTACCACGGATGAGCCGGCGCTAGACGGACTCAGTCTACCCATCATGCCCGACTTGGATGTATCACGCACACAGGGTGAGTTGAAGCCCTAGACCTACCTGCTTATCAATCTCAAAAGGTCTCAATTAAAAGTCAAAATTTGGAAAGAATGATGACTTTAAGTTGATTATATGGAGAAGCTTTAGAGGATTTCCTGTTCATGCAGGAATTTATGTAAAAAATTATTATAATTTCCTGCAAGTAGCTGACCAATATGATTTCCTGCAACTTGTCGACCAGACTGTGATCTCTGAGTATGTCATCATAGTATACTACTTTCATAATGGACACTGATGCCTTGATACTCTGATTCTTTTCCAGAATTCTTGGGTATGGATTCGCTGGGATTGGGTTTAAATAACGCGAGTGCATCCACCACCCTGACCACGTCCCACACTGGACAAAGTACACTGGTCAAGACTCCTACATCCAACACACTACAGTACGTACCTCACTTCACTTGTAAGCCAGGTTGGCCTCTAGGCAGGGGGGGGGGGGCCCTAAGTGGGGTCAGCTTAATTAGGAGTTACAGGTGGGGTCGCCTTCTAGGTGGAGGCGTATTCAAGGCGACGGCCGCTTCTAGGCGGAGTTTTATTTAAATTCTTATTTTTTGTTCGCTGCATGGAAAATACATCAGGGTTCCCACATGTCATGGACAGTCATGGAATGTCATGGAATTTGAAAGCTGTCTGGAAAGTCATGGAATGTAATGGAATTTTGTAAAAATTTGCCATATGTCATGGAATGTCATTGAAAATGAAATAATTGAATTAATATCACAAAATATCCTAGAAATCTCTCATTTTTTTGCTTTCTTCATTTTAGAAATGTTCTCTGGGGCCAAGCCCCCCGACCCCCACAAGAATGTCATGGAAAATTGCTATTTTTGTCATGGAATGTCATGGAATTTCAATCTGAATTTTTTGTGGGAACCCCGTACATACCAGTAGCGAATATTGGCCGACGATGACACATCTCGACAGTATGGCTTGCGAGTAATCTGCCTTTTATAAGTGACTTTAGGCTACGTACAAAAGATTATCAGCTTTGCGGACACCGCCCGCATCAGTTAAAAAGGGCCGCATAGGTGCTTTTTATTTCATTTTTTCATAAAAATATGGCCAAAATTCCGCATGCATGAAGAGGGTAACATATGAAATACAGAACCAACCATATCTCAAACAATAATTGGCGTAGAAACTAGATTTAAAAAGCATTTTACTCCCTGTTCTATTCCCAATGTATTTAGATTATTGTCCCCATCATCTATGCTGGTAGTATTGAGGATTATATATCAATTAATGTATCCAAATTCTATTAAACCTAAATAAAAATAAAAATTAGCCGCTCTCATGGCATAAAATAAGAATATCAAATAAAATAAAAAGCCTCCCTCCCGCATCTGTGTTTTTCCAAAAGTATCCGCAAAGCTGATAATTATTTTTATGCGGCCTTCGTTAGGAAAAAGGACGTCTATTGAGTTTTTTATTTCATATCTCTTTTAACAGGTCAAATGAGGATTCTGAGGAGTCAGTACCAAAGCCAAAGACATGTGACGTGATAATTACCGAACCATCTCCCCCAAAGCCGCAGCCAGTCCAACCAGCGCCACGACCAAAGCCTCAATCCCGCGTCCAGCAGCCGGACCCACTGCGTGTTGACACACCGGTAGTACAAGCAGCACCCGCACCATCCCACCCCGCCCCTCAACGCTCACCCAAGGTGACTCCCCAACCACCAGCCATGCCGAATCCTCAACCACCAGCCGTGCCGACTCCTCAACCACCAGCCGAGGTGACTCCTCAACCACAGGCCGCCCAGCCCCCACAGCTCAAGTCTCAGGTAGGACTCCAGGAACCAGGCAATGTGGTGCAGGGGACTCTGTTAACCCAAAGTAGTGTTTGTGTAGGGCCAGATAGGTTGTTGTGTAGTTTATGCTTACCAGATGCGGTTTGTTCCTTAAATGAAGCTTACATAAATTCTCAGTTTGTGCGCGATTCTGACACAGCCTTAATTTGATACTACACATATTATATAGGGTGCGGCTTATACGATGGTTTTTGCTAGTATAGTAAAGTACATGCACTAAATTAGCAGTTTTTATACCCTGTGTGCAGCTTATATGATTTGTAAAAATTCGGGTAGCGGCTTATACATGAGGGTTGTAAGAAATATCTCCCATCAAATTTGATAGTGTTCTGATGGCATGTGTTAAAGTATTGGAACTGTGGCTGCTTTCGTTTCATTATAAACGCTGTTGGTATTAATGTGATAACATTGCTTCCAAATATACCTAATACAATGTAATAGAAATATGTGTTCATTTTTTTTTAGAAACACGAAGTTCTCATTATAAACAAGAAGTCATATACTGTCTTAAACTGCATCGGTCAAGGCGGTTCAAGTTCGGTGAGTTTTGTGTAAAAAGCCTTTTAGATTTAGATTTTTTACCCCAAAGCCAGGTGACAGCAACTTTGTGTATCGTTATAGGTAGAGAATTATCTGTCATAAGCATGACACTTGTTTTCTGTGCTAGTAATGTTACAAATAAACAGGATTCGAAGTGCATATGTTGAAGAATATCTACATGTTATGTCATCTTCTGCAATTAGGAATAGGCGATTTTATATATATCAAATATGTAAGTTCGTAACGATACTAATCATCAAGATTAAAGTTGAACTATATATGTATACAAATGTTGAAGCTCAATATTTTGATAAACTTTGTCTGTTGTACCAGGTGTTTGATGTGTTGGACTTTGACCACAATATCCGCGCTGTGAAAATAGTCAACATGGCCGGGGCAGATGAACCCACCATCAAAAGCTTCAAGAATGAGATTGGGCTCCTCCAGCGACTCCAGAAATCCGACCGTGTAATCACCTTGTATGACTTGTAAGTCCAGCTTACGCCACTGGGATACACTCGCTTTCTTATCAGGCCCTTTTTGAAGATAAATGCCTTAAAATGTAATAGCATTTTAGTACTTAAGCGTTTAACTGTGTCTGAAATGGTTTTTGACTCAGGGTTACCAACCTGAGTCTTATGCGACGCCTCATGAGGGGTTGCATCAAGATAGTGAAAGATCAATTTCACATACAATTTTGAATTGGAAATACTCACCCAAAATGGAAAAAAAAGATGGATATTGAAAGATTAGACACCCATGCACATGCCACACTATGAAATATTGCAAATATCCTTGTGCAACCATTCTAACTATTCAATTTAAAAATAATCACAAAATCTCACCAAAATGTGTGTAAGAATAATTAAACTCTTAAGTACTAGATCCAGTTTTTGTCTACATTACGGTCCACGCAACTCCAGTGCTAAGTCAATGGCAGGTATCTTGTAATACTAGGTGAGACGTTTTTTGTAAGACCTTTTCTCTGTTTGGGGCCTGCATTATCTTTGATTTTCTTGGATTACAATAATGTGTGGACAGATACTACTGTAATGGGTATAGACCCCTAAAATCGACATGGCGACATGGCCATTTCCTAAAATCGACATGGCAACATGGCCATTTCTTAAAATCGACATGTGACATGGCCATTTAAGGGACATGTGACATGGCCATTTCTTTAAATCGACATGCGACATGGGGGTTAGTGACATAAAGAAAAAACCATCATTTGGAGGACAGTAGGATACCCAACTTTTTCTTCAAATTCTGGCCCAGTAGGTTGTAAATTTTCCAAAATTTCCTGGGGCCTGCGGCCCCATGACCCCCATGTATGAATCCCTTAGTGTCACTAGTGACATGGATTTTTCCTTAGTGACATGTGACATGGTCATTTCTTAAAATAGACATGCGACATGGGGACCCCCGCCCATCTACCCCCCCCCCCCCCCCCCCCCACTGTAGGTGTTGGGGTATGGTGGGGTAGGGGTATGTGGGTTGGGGGTATGTGGGTTGGGGGTATGTGGGGTAGGGGTATGTGGGGTAGGGGTATGTGGGGTAGGGGTATGGTGGGGTAGGGGTATGTGCGGTGGGGGTATGTGGGGTATGGGTATGTGGGGTGGGGGTATGTGGGGTGGGGGTATGTGGGGTGGGGGTATGTGGGGTAAGGATATGTGGGGTGGGGGTATGTGGGGTATGGATATGTGGGGTAGGGGTATGTTGGGTTGGGGTATGTGGGGTAGGGGTATGTGGGGTGGGGGTATGTGGGGTGGGGGTATGTGGGGTAGGGGTATGTGGGGTAGGGGTATGTGGGGTAGGGGTATGTGGGGTAGGGGTATGTGGGGTAGGGTATGTGGGGTGGGGGTATGTGGGGTAGGGGTATGTGGGGTGGGGGTATGTGCGGTGGGGGTATGTGCGGTTGGGGTATGGGTATGTGGGGTGGGGGTATGTGGGGTTGGGGTATGTGGTATGGGGGTATGTGGGGTGGGGGTATGTGGGGTAAGGGTATGTGGGGTTGGGGTATGTGGGGTATGGATATGTGGGGTAGGGGTATGTGGGGTAGGGGTATGTGGGGTGGGGGTATGTGGGGTGGGGGTATGTGGGGTAGGGGTATGTGGGGTAGGGGTATGTGGGGTAGGGGTATGTGGGGTGGGGGTATGTGGGGTGGGGGTATGTGGGGTGGGGGTATGTGGGGTGGGGGTATGTGGGGTGGGGGTATGTGGGGTGGGGGTATGTGGGGTGGGGATATGTGGGGTTGGGGTATGTGGGGTATGGATATGTGGGGTAGGGGTATGTGGGGTTGGGGTATGTGGGGTATGGGTATGTGGGGTTGGGGTATGTGGGGTATGGGTATGTGGGGTAGGGGTATGTGGGGTGGGGGTATGTGGGGTATGAGTATGTGGGGTAGGGGTTGGGGTATGTGGGGTAGGAGTATGTGGGGTTGTGGTATGAGGGGTAGGGGTTGGGGTATGTTGGGTAGGAGTATGTGGGGTTGTGGTATGAGGGGTAGGGGTTGGGGTATGGGTATGTGGGGTTAGGGTATCTTTCAGTCAATAATTTGCACCAATCACAGTGACCCTGAGTCATTTGTGATGTAAATCACACGTTCAATCTTCCTCTCTTTTTTTTTTTAAGAGGTGAAAACAAAGACGTGATGAACAAAATCCATAGACCAACTAAATTGGTCTGGCCCACACTGCGGCGCTTCACCTATTTGGTTAGACTCGTAGTAATAACTACGGCTCAGACCAAATACGTGAGCTGTAACAATTTGGGTCTGGCCTTTTGTAAGAAATTTTCATACTTAAAATTGAACCTAGGAGAGGGATTATAAGTCAGGCTTGGGTCTGTATAACGTAACCACAATATTTATAAGACACATAGTGGCTACTGATCTCTATTACCGTAAATTGGCGCGTAGAAGCTGCAGCTTGAGTCAGAACCCCAGGACGGCTTATAGGATCCTCTCAAGGTGGGGGTGAGGCCTATACGAGGGTTTTTGTATAGTACAGTCCTAAATTTGCAATTTTCAGAATTCCTATGATAATGCGGCTTATATTACTTTCCTAAATTAGGGGTGCGGCTTATAAGAGGGTTAGGCTTATACCTGAGAATTTTTGATACTTGTGACCAAAATATTCAAAGTTTAGAAAATAACAAACAGCGTGTTTATTTCAGTGAGTTCAGCGTGCAGACTAACCGGCTGTACGTGGTGATGGAGCGCGGAGACCCGGACCTGGCCACCTTCTTCAGTCGTAACAAGAAGCTCAACGACATCCAGATGCTCTACTTCTGGCAGGAGATGCTCGAGGCCGTCCAGGTCCTACACAGAGAAGGTACTGAACTCTTTAATGGCAGCATAACTCTTTAATAAACTTTTCTGTAGTCATGATGCGTGAATGCAACGCTGGTGAGTGTTTCGCCAGTGTTGCATTCATGCATCAATCAATGTTTAGCAGTGTTGATACACGCTCCGAGAGTTGACACAATGTACTTTAATGTACCTGGGTAAGCGCCACATTCGTGGACAACCTTGTACCCATCTTATCAGCTCATATCAGTGCTTCTTGTCATTTCAAATTCCCTATAAAAGTCTGAAGGCTGGCAGATTAGTGGCCACCACTGCACATAGAAGGGAGCACCCAGTCTGTCAAATGGTCACTGTATTACACGGAATAAGCTGATCTGATCTGCTATAGAATGAGATGACTGAACTGGGCTGTCCAGATAGTAAGCTTTCCTGTCGAGTATCTTCCAGTCGCTTCACAACAATAAAGAAATATCAAAATGAATTAAAATTACCCAATTTATTTCTCGTTCAGGTATCGTACACACGGACCTAAAACCAGCCAACTTCATGATTGTCGGTGGCCACCTGAAACTCATAGACTTCGGCATCGCGAAGGCTATCCAACAGGACATGACGTCGGTGACGACAGACCAGCAGGTGGGAACACTCAACTTCATGAGTCCCGAGGCGCTGATGGCCGACAGTTACGGCAGTGAGGAGGACGAGAACGGACAGGTACAGAGGAAACACAAGGTTAGTAGCTCTTGTCTTTTTATGGATTTTAATAGTCCTGTAAGTATAAATAGTGTGGACTAGCTTTCAATTTCAATTTTGCAAAGGATCATTTAAAATATGTAATAGGCATTATCGGTAGTCTCTTAAAAGAACAGATTTGTAATTTTTGTCATGACTTATCCGGTGATAAAACTGGTTTGTGATTATGACATTTCATTTTAGGATATGGTAAAGTTGCTTATGAAAATTTAACACCTAAATTTTGTCTCCCAGTAGTTCTCATATTGATGCATGAATCCAGCAGATCTCTGTCCTTGATCGTAACCCCTGCCCCTACTTTACTTCCATAAGTATGTCACGTTGTGGGTTTACTTCAGATCGGCTACAAGAGTGACGTGTGGTCGCTGGGCTGCATCCTGTACCGGATGGTGTACGGACGCACTCCGTTCCAGACCATCCGCAACCAGCTGCAGAAGATGCAGGCCATCACCAACCCCAGACACGAGATCAAGTTCCCCACCATTCCTGATGTCAAGCTACACGACGTCCTTCAGGTAACAATTTATAGCCTTTCAAACAATAACATAGACATTGGTAGCCTGTTGGAGCCATTCATAGTGTGTAGCAAAGAAATGCCTTTATTATTATACGTTGTTGATACATTGTGTAATCTGCATTTAAGTTTTCTCTTCTTACATTGTGCATTAGATGCAGTTAAAAGCATATATTTATATGAAGTATTTCCAAAGAATCCTGGTTTTGTCTTTAATTTACTGTGAATAATGTTGAAATTTTTTATTTTGTTTGTAGAAATGTTTAATCCGAGATGTAAGAACTAGGCCAACAATTGACGAGCTCCTGGAACATCCATACCTTAAAAAGACAAACGGTAACGTTACTTTTTCCATTTTTTCCTCGTGAGCAGTACTGAATAGATGATTGGTTACTATTGTCTGTCATTACCCACATTTTAGAATAATAATAACGTGAAATAGAAGTTTAACAGAGCGTTTACTTGCTTGTGAGATTAATACATACGTACAATACACATGTCCTGTGAAAGAACGGGGTGCCTGACAAAATGTGAACCTTAAAGTAAAACTCTTAAAACCGATTTTATTAGCGGGGAATCTGGTTTACCTATAAAGGTGGGTGGGTCCTTAGGCCAGATTAACAAAAGTGATTTCGCGCACAATGTTTTCGGAATTTGAAAAAAGTCCCTTGCTCTACTTTTGCATGTAGCCTAGAAAAAATGTTGGTAGTTTGATTTTACTATTGGAAAAATAGTACGAGCGAGCAAAATTTCTACTTCTTTTAGAGAATGTCCTACTTCTTTTAGATAATTTTCAATGGATTTGTAAGGCAAAAGTGGAGCAAGCAACAACTTTGTTTTGTTTTTTACCCAGTTTCCGAAATTAGGTGTGCGAAATCCGTTGACCAATGTTTTTTTTTTTAAAGTCTGGCCTCAAGTGCTAATGTGTGGCTTGAATATTTCAGAACCAGAGCCGCCGCCGCCTGCCAGTACGCAGACTAATGAGACCATCCTCCGACTGATGGAACAGATGGCTACAGCCAGTCCAACCAGCTTCTCCAGATGCCAACAGGTACAAGCCACTCACTCATGGAGATAGATAACAAATATAAAAAATTGTCCAGAGATGCCACTTTTCCTTCTTTTGCAGGAACTCCTACTTTTTAAGCGGATATTTTTGTATTGAATTTCTACACTAAACTAAACTATATTACCGGTAACTAAAATATGAAGATTTCCTATATTTTTCGAGCAGAGAGTGGCATCTCTGACTGGCAGTGCTGCATTCATGCATCATGCAGACCCTACAGGGTTGATACACTCCCTAAGTGCCAACTTCCCCCCCCCCCCCTCCCCCGTTGTTAGAATAAAACCCAACCTAGCCTACCTGTTGAGTGTGTTACTGAGGTTAATCTGCTTGTGTTACAGAACATGCAGGGCCTCCTCCAGCAGCTGAAGGGACCACGTCCAGTGCAGGTGAGTGCATGCCGCGCTAATTAACGTGATAAAGCTAAAGCTACTTTGTATTGTGTGAAAGCATCCAAGTGAACGTGCTAGAATGACCTTTGAGGTGGGTTTTTTTTCAACACGTAGCACTTTCGTCCTATGAAAACACATTTTAGGCCACTCCAAATAATAGACTTTAATATTTCTCATTAACGCTTTTTTTGTGCATATTTTAGTGGAAAAACATGACAAAATTAGATAAATATTATATTTGGTATCAAATTGAAGCTTACAGTGCAGCAAATGTAATGGGGAAACATGCATATTTACAACTTTCGCAGATCCTTAATCTCTTAGGCTGCATAAAATTGAATATCAGCTTTGCGGACACTTTCGGAAATAATGCGGTGAGGGAGGGAGGCTTTTCTTTTTTTTTGCATAACATTTTCTAGGCCATGAGGGAGGTGTCTTTTCTTTTTTTCTTACATTTCAAGTGATGCGGGAGGTGTTTTTTTTCCTTTTAATTATGGGGTAAAAAAGAAATGCATTTTTTTTGGTCCAATGACAAAACTAGGATATCATAGAAGGCATTCTGGGGAGCCCAGAACTGTAAAAATCGACTTAATGGAAGCCTCAATATACCTTCCAATAGGGGCGGAAATTGTAAGTTTTTTTATTATTTTATATTTTAAGGGATGCGGTGATTTTGATGATTTTTTTGGTGAAATAATGAAAAAAAGCTTTGATGCGGCCGTTTTTAGGGGGTGCGGGCGGTACCTGCAAAGCTGCTAATCTTTTTTATGCAGCCTTAGTTACTGAAATGTGAATTTGGTTCCCTGAGAGCCTGCAATACCCTGTACAATTCAGGCCTCAGCAAAAAAATAAATAATAAGAAAAAAAGCCCCCCCCCCCGTCATATTTCTCATGGCTTAGTGATCAGAAACAAGTCTATTATTTGGAGTGGTCTTAGTATCAAGTAAATAAACATATACCCCCCTCTGCTTGCATAATATCTCCGCTTTTGTACCCCCCACCTATATATTGTTACTGCCAGTGTATTGAATTTCTTTTGCTAAAAATGCTCTCTCATTAAATCATGCCTGTACATATCTGCAGGTAAATTAAGTTAACCTAAGATGCTCATGTTTAAACAATATCCTCTTTGCTCTAGGCCGCTGGTGGTGCTCCCGTGGACACAAAGCTAGGAAGAGACGGAGCTGCAGCCGCACGCTCGTCACAACGGCCACCACTTAGTTCACTAAATCCACCCCCGAAAAACAAATAATATATTATATTATAGGTATTAAGTCAACGGGACTAAATCCCCCAATCCCTTAGTTCGTGAGACTAATTTGTAAAGAGATGTTGTAATTATGTCAGCACTGCCGAATTCCCACATACGTGTTCATTGTTTTTGGATAAACATTATAAGTACCATGAAGTCCCGTGTACATGTATAACTTGTTATATGTGAACCAGTCCTTAGTTACTGGTTATAGGCGAATGCTAATTGGGGGTATGGGTTATACAAAGGTTTTGGAAGTATAGTAATGACCTGGAGTAGTCATAATCAGATCCTGGGTGCGTAATACACAAATGCAAGGTTAGGGGTGCGAGCTGCGAATTATATGCATGAATTTAGTGTAAGCCTGACACCTTTGTACTTAGAACAAATATATGTGACAAGAATAGAGCATGTCGATTTGATTTAGAAAGTGTTTAATGTAAATCGTTCAAAAGAGTCATTACAATTCAGGCTATCAAAGCAGATACCGTGTACAGTATTTCACGATAAGAGACGTGCATAGACATAGACTTAAGTATGGGTGATCGGAGCAACATAGCTACCAGATCACTAACATGATGTACAATGTATATCCAATACTCTGACTGTATGAAAGACTTGTTCTGATTGTCATTTTTTAAACTCTTTTATCGCCTAATACTATCACAGCAGAAAATACGCGAAATTATTAATATAATAATACACATTTATCACGTAAAACGTCATTTCTTTATAAACCCAATCTGGGTATTTCTTCCATGCTGTATACAGATATTACACAACACACACAACCTCAGACTCAACGCGTGTTCCACACTCTTACACTTACATCTTGTAAACACTACAAGCTCTATTCATCTAACCTATCACATCTCTGCTTGCATGATATCTCCGCTTTTGTACATAAAAAGCTACATTCCTATGTTGAATAAACCAGTCAAACTGTAATAATCGAAGCTGTGTTTGTTTCATACTTCAGATCTCTGATTGAGAATTTGAGACATAAAATAATAACTAGAATTAGCAATCGTTGGATAATGAATTATTGTCCCGGTATTCATGAAATGATCTCGGTTATGACCGACTTTTCAAGTGTTTTTTTTCCCCTTCCGAGTATTCTACACCGAAGTGAAGTTATTGCCATTTTACCAATTTACAATGAATCTCTCCTTGTGTTGTCCAAATTGGTATCTGCATCTGACACACATAGTACCAATATGTCTTGCATCATGCACTGATGATTGTGAAAATTTGTCCATGACTCTTTTGGCAACACTCTCCCCAATCCTGTTGCTGCCTTACTCAGGGGCTTGTGTGAGTTTGAAGAGCTCGGCCTCAATGTTAATGGTCTCGGTCGGTGGTTTCCTCATGACTTGTGGTGGGTCATCTTTGATAATCTCCTTCCGTTTGGGGTCCTTGAGAGGATGGAGTTCGGCCACAAATGACTCCCAGTTCACATTCTCAATACCCTTAGCTTTGACCTCCTCCAGTTTTTTGTCCAGGTGCTTTTCCATGTCTCCGGGCCGCTCCAGCATCAGAGACGACAGGAGACTTTCAAACAGCTGCGGGATGTGGTGGTCGTCGAGGTAGTTACGTGCCGTGAGGTACTCCGTGATGGGTCCAGCCCCACCGCGACGGCTTCCTCGAGATGTGGTCGACATCGCGCTGTGTAGTTATTCCAAGTTACCTGCGTGAAAAACAATATTTATATATTGACCTGATTGACTGCTTTCATCTTTTGTCTTTCTTTTCGAATACCGGTAGCCTACTAGTACCTACTACCGTAAATTCCCACGTACTACCCGCGGGTTGTACGCGAATCAAACTCAGCTTCCATTTGATACCAAACATGCCTATATAGGGTGCGGGTTATACGACTTTACGAGGGTTTTTATTACTATAGAACAGTACTAAAATTGAGATTTTCAGATCGAAAAACGGGTTATATGATTCTCCTGAGTTGGGGGTGCGGGTTATACACGAGATGCGGGTAATACGCGGGAATTTACGGTAACTAGGACCAGATATCTAGATATTTTTCTTAAGGCCTGTAGCCAAGTGTAGGCTGTATACATATATCATAATATATGTGATGCGCTGGGTCCGGGCTGGGTCTTGCAGTGGAAATGGAAAGTGGACCCTCCCTAAACCCCCCCCGCCCCCCCCCCCAAAAAAAAAGAAGGGTCTGCCCAACCTATTAAAACTAGAGGCGTCCAAATGTGTCACCTCCGTGTCACTTTTGCATTTCTTCTGTTGTTCATATAACACATGTAAACTCATAATGCAAAAAAGAAGAGTCGGCCAAAAAGGAGTACCGGGTAGCCTACTTGGTGGGCCTACGGTTGATGGACAAGTGAAGTGTGTGAACACTGTGACTGTAGTGTTGACTTCACAGACTGAGCACTCTCACTAGTCTCAGACTCTGCAGAGCGACTAGCCTAGGCACTGTGTGCAAGGATTCTATATTGATTAGGATGTCTCACTCGGTAGACTCCAATGTTATAGCCCCCCCCCCCCCATGAAAGTGGGCGACTTTGTATGCTCTATATTGAGAACTATGGAGAATAGGGGGTTTTAGGTGGCCATCTTGTGTCCTTATCAGAGTGATACCAAATGAAAAGAAGGGTTTTTCTAGACTGAAAAATCCTGCTGAATCCAAATATTGTGGTCTTAATTTTCAGAACCTGACCAAAATCACTCAAAAATGAACTTTGATGATGCAAAGTATTTAAAAAATGTACAAAATGATGTTGAAAATGTTTGGAACATTATCTATATATAAACTTGTCAATCTAAATCAGTACCTCTACCTATTCAACATTGATCTATCCCTCAATCTGACAGGCACTCTTCCCATGTATCCCACTACCTATCCTGCACACTGCCTATCCCTCAGCCTACCTATCCCTCAAGTTACCTATCCCTTGAATTAGAACCTTCTCTTAACTTGGCTTATCCCTCCAAAAGCTTAAAGGCTAAAGCTTACCCCTTTCCTTGCTACTCTTACCCACTTTCTATGCCTACCTATCCCTGAGTCCACCTATCCCCAAGCTGCCTATCACCCAGCCTACCTATCCCTCATAATGACTATCCCTCACTCTGCCTATGTGTCATGTTTAATCAGCATTGTCCATCTTTTTAAACTATGCCCATCTGCTAAACATAACATTCTTCACCATGTCCACTATAATTTGTACCTATCCCCAATTTTCCTATCACCCAGCCTACCTATCCCTCATTGTGACTATCCCTCACTCTGCCTATCCGTCATGTTTTATCTTCATTCAATTTATCTAATCCCAGATTGAGATCAACATAACATGTCTACTATTTCTATGGATGAGTTGATTTGCCTTTCATCCAGTATACCTATCCTTCATTGTGCCTATCCTGGCATATCCCTCATGCTTAACCTGCACATCCCTCAGACTTCCTACCCCCGGCTTTTACATATCCCCATCTTGCAAGGTACCTTCCATACCTATCTCTCCAAACTGCCTATTACACATACTACCTATCCCTCTCACAATTCATCTTCCTGAATACCCATCCCCCATGCTCGATATGACTATCCCTTATTTTGCCTATCCCTCTTGCTCCCTATAGCCTTTCACCCATCTCTCAGACTTCCTGTACCTATGATGACCATTTCTTGGTTAACATACGCCTAAGGTACCTTTCCTACAGTGTACATGCACATGTACCTCCATCCACCCATCATTCATGCTTCATATCATTCAGCCTACCTATCCCTCATGGATGCCTATCCTTCATGCTTTTGCTGTATATTCTTCAGTGTGCCTAGCCTGTCTTAAACATATCCCTCACCTTGTGTTCTCTTCTTTCCATGTATTTCTAAGTCTGCCTCTTATGAATTATGGTCCTATCCCCCATTGTGCCTATCCTTCAGCTTGCATGTATCTCATGTTTCTGTGCATATCCCTTAGCCTCTTAGATATTTGTGCTTATCTAGATACATGCCTCACCTTGCCTGCCCTTCACATGCCTAGTTTCCACTCAATCTATCCTAATTTCTCGCTCTAGCTCTCCCTATCTTCCTATCCCCCATGCTCCATATCACACATACTGTATATTTTTCATTTTACCCTTTCCTCTACTTAGCTATCCGGAGATAGCATAACTATATCTACCTAGCATAACTAAAGCTTCCTATCACCCATGCTACCTATCCTCCAGGGAATATCCAGCGACTCATCCATTGTGGTACTTATCTAACAATCTACCTGTTAGCCATGGTGCATATCCTGTAGTCCATGGACATGCCTATCTACCTATATAACTATATGGGCTATGGGTGATAGGAGGAAAGGGGGGAAAGACAGGGGGGGGGGGTGCAACATGTAGGATAGATAGATACATTAAGGGCTACACATCAAAACAGAGGCATGAATTATAGGGACTCAGCATGATAGGTAGACTCAATTATATGAAGCATGAATGATAGGTAGATTGGTACATGTGCATGTACACTGTGTGATAGGTACCTTAAGTGTATGATGACTAAGGAATAATGTAGGTACATTGAGAAAAGGTAAGATTGGGAGACCTTAGATGGGTAGGGAGCAAGAGGGATAGGCAGATAAGGGATAGTCATAGCATGAGGGATAGGTATTCAGAAAGATGAAGTGTGAGAGGGATAGATAGTATTTGTAATAGGTAGTTTGAGAGATAGGTATGGTGGGTATCTTGCAAGGTTGGGATATGTGAATGCCATGGGTGCTATGGAGTTTGAGGGATGAACAGGTTAAGCATGAGGGATATGCCAGGATAGGCACAATGAAGGATAGGTAGCCTAGATCATAGAAAAATTAACTTATCCATAGAGATAGTAGACATGTTATGTTGATCTCCATCTGGGATTAGATAAATTGAATGAAGATAAAACATGAGGGATAGGCAGAGTGAGGGATAGTCACAATGAGGGATAGGTAGGTTGGGTGATAGGAAAATTGGGGATAGGTACAAATTATAGTGGACATGGTGAAGAATGTTATGTTTAGCAGATGGGCATAGTTTAAAAAGATGGACAATGCTGATTAAACATGACACATAGGCAGAGTGAGGGATAGTCATTATGAGGGATAGGTAGGCTGGGTGATAGGCAGCTTGGGGATAGGTGGACTCAGGGATAGGTAGGCATAGAAAGTGGGTAAGAGTAGCAAGGAAAGGGGTAAGCTTTAGCCCTTAAGCTTTTGGAGGGACAAGCCAAGTTAAGAGAAGGTTCTAATTCAAGGGATAGGTAACTTGAGGGATAGGTAGGCTGAGGGATAGGCAGTGTGCAGGATAGGTAATGGGATACATGGGAAGAGTGCCTGTCAGATTGAGGGATAGATCAATGTTGAATAGGTAGATTGAGGTACTGATTTAGATTGACAAGTTTATATATAGATAATGTTCCAAACATTTTCAACATCATTTTGTACATTTTTTAAATACTTTGCATCATCAAATTTCATTTTTGAGTGATTTTGGTCAGGTTTCGAGAATCAAGACCACAATATTTGGATTCAGCAGGATTTTTCAGTCTAGAAAATCCCTTCTTTCCATTTGGTGTCACTCTGATAAAGACACAAGAGGCCCACCTCAAACCCCCTATTCTCCATAGTTTTCAATATAGAGCATACAAAGTCGCCCACTTTCATGGGGGGGGTAGATGGGGGCCGAGGGGGGAGGCTTGTCACACTATGCCCATAGGCGAGGGGCTAAGTCGGACCTCCTACCCTATATGCTTCTTGCTGTGTGTGGCTAGGCGTATTAAGGGAGTGATCATTTATTATCAACAGGGGGGGGGGGGGGGTGGTGGGTTTGGGGGGGGGGCAAAAAAATTTGGACCCCTTGACCGGGGGGGGGCAAAAAAATTTGGACCCCTCTTGGGGGGGGGGGCAAAAAAATTTAACCTGTTTTGAGCCAAAAAGCCCGCGCGTTACTATGCTTCAAAAGGCCCGCGCGCGAGCCGATTTTCGACCCTAAGGGGGGGGGGTAAAAAATTTTGACCCCTTGACCGGGGGGGGTGTAAAAAATTTCGCGCGCTCCGCGCGGAAACCCACCGCCCCCCCCCTGTTGTTAAAAAATGATCACTCCCTAAAGCTCAATTACCCTAGGGCTAGGGCCTAGGCCTAGCCCACAACTGCAGCCACTAACTTTATGTTGGATCTACTACGTGGGTACTGCCAGTCATTGCTACTTTTTCTCAGGAAGCGATACACATAAATGCAGCTTATATTCATAATAACAGATCTAGTGAACACTTACCTAGACTATATATGTGGTATCAAGGAAGCAGGCACAGCCTTTCTGTTTGGGTGTCTCAGCAAAACGACGTTTAGTTTACAGTGCGCGCGGAGCTAGCAACCGTTTCTAATGAGCCAGCGACAGTTTAGTATTTTGAAAATTTCTTGAAATCGTCCACATAATATCTAATTATATAAGCGACATAATTAAAAATAGCATTCTATCATACTAGCAATTATTTCAAAATCAAATTATGGATTTATACTATTTACATGAGAGAAAATATACGAAATCATTTTGAACAAGTAGCTTCATATCGGATTTTAGACATGGCCGCTGTTGACAAAATTTCCTATGTGACAGGCCAACTGTCAGTCTAGAAATAGGAGTTACGTACTGGAATTATAGACTACATTACACATCTTGTCATCTGAGTAAAGGTTAGTTTATATGTGACATGTTTTATGTAGATTTGATTGAGAGTTCCTGTCTAATAGTGCAGATTTTTAGAACTTGTGTCACAGACACGGACGTGAAGTGCGCTCCCGACTTACTCAGTGAGTCAGTCACTGACTGACCGTTGGCTTTACTCTAGTCTAGCTACTGTGCTGGTGTGGTGCCCGGCGGCAGTAATACTAATAGCACTATAACTGAGTAAAAATGAATAAATGGACACCTCTGCCTTTTAAGTTTTAGATGTAGATGACATTGGCCTCTTATGAGTTATGGCTAGCATCTGGCTGAGCCAGCTTGGCAAAGTAGCTTTTTTTAAAGCCTTAAACTGGCAGTCTTAAGGGAGTGCTCATTTTTTTAACAACAGGGGGGGGTGGTGGATTTGGGGGGGGGGGGGGTAAAAAATTTGGACCCCTTGACCGGGGGGGGGGGGTAAAAAATTCAGACCCCTCTTGGGGGGGGGGCAAAAAAATTCAACCTGTTTTGAGGGGAAAAGCCCGCATGTTACTATGCTACAAAGGGGCGCGAACGCGATTTTCGGCCTGCCGGGGGGGGGGGGGGGTAAAAAATTTCGACCCCTCTAGAGGGGGGGTGAAAAAAATTCGCGCGCTCTGCGCGAAATCTCACCGCCCCCCCTGTTGTTAAAAATGAGCACTCCCTTAAGAGTGCTAGCCGCCCTTTAATTCTACAGTGGGTGAAGATACCTGTACTGCAGTAGAGGGGGGGGGGGGGGGCCGTAAACAATTTTCATGCCTCTGCAAGAATCTACAAATCTGACCCCTGGTTGTTAGTGTTCCAACTATCATTCATAATTTCCAGGGGGGGTGGGCGGGCGTAACAATTTCCGACCCCTCCTGAGGGGGGGGAGGCGTAAAAATTCTGACCTGTCGTGAGGGGGGGGGGGGCGTAAAAAATGTAGCCCCTTTTCAGCAAAAAAGCCATTGCATTACTATAGTTCAAAGGGGGAAAATTTTTCTCTGCCTTCGACGAAGGAGGGGGCGGGCGCAAAACACTCCACACGCTCTCGAGGGGGGGGGGGGGGCGTAAAAATTGTTCGTGCCTCCGCACAAAATCTCGACGTGTAATCAATACATGAACACTCCCTAAAGGCCGAAAAAGGGGCTCCCCCGAGCACTCTGTACAAATGTACTGTGAACCATTCTAGACAACCCTGCCGCTTACTAGTTAGGGGTTGGGACATGAGTTGGGACATGGGACATAGTATGGGATATGAGTTAGGACATGAGATGGGACATGGGGTGGGACATGGGACATAGGTTGGTACATGGGACATAGGTTAGAACATGGGAAATGAGTTCGGACATGGGACATGAGTTGGGACACCCTGAGCCTGAGTCATTTGTGATGTAAATCACACGTTCAATCGTTTTGTTTTGTTTTTACTAGGAGATAAAATATGTAGGGAAATTTAGGACTTTTCATGCACGATTTTCACATTTTAATAGTTAAGAGTGTATTGACCCATAACAGTTGTTACAATGCAAGTTATTTCTAGCTCTTTGCATTTCTGACGGTATAAGCTTTAGTTTGATACCAAATATGCCAATATTTGTCTAGTTTTTGACAGATTTTTCATTAAAAATCTAAAAAAAAGGAAAAAAAGTTTTCCCTGAATGACGATTTTTTTGAGTGGCTTTAGTTTAAGTTCTTTTTATTTTGGCGTAGACCCTAAACACTCCTAGGTATAGCAGGCATTTATCTTACCCATCTCTTACATCAGCCTGTTATATAACCTACACGTGACCACAGACGCTCTGGGTGTCAGGTTCCACGTGCCAATCAGGGAGCTTTTGAGTCTCATATGCGTCCGAGTGTAAATACTGTGGTATGCCTGTCCATAGAGATATATAGATAGAGTCGAAACGGCGCGACCCTAGTATAATGACTGCCGCGGGTACGCGTGGGTAGCGATAGTGGTGAAAATGGCGGCCTGCACACCTTACCCATAGGGGAATGGACAATATAAAGATATCTCTGGGGATACTCAACCGATTTTGGCAATTTAAAAAGCAATAGATGCATTATTGCATGAGAGGAAATATTATGTTGGTTGTGGGTATAGCGGGGGACAATTAAGTATAAAGATCAGACTTACTTCATTTTTTCATGATATAAACATAACTATTATCAATCTTTAATTAATTCGGAAAATAATATGTATCCTACTGGCTATTGGAATATACCATTGGAAAGCCCTTTCTCTATAGAACATCGTAGCATTGAGCTTTGTTCTATTTTCAATTTAGAAAAATATCTAGGCATGGGGTCCTGATAGCATGTACCATAATCTGATCCCGCCGGATTACCAAAGATAAGAAAAGTCATTAATCTTTGACAATTAATTCGAGCAAGACCACTTATCTTACAGACCATTGGAATACACCATTGGAAAGCCCTTTCTCTATAGAACATCGTAGCATTGAGCTTTGTTCTATTTTCAATTTAGGAAAAAATCTAGGCATTGGATACTGATAGCATGTGCCGTAGTCTGATCCCGCGGGATACCCGCAGATAAGAAAAGTCATCAATCTTTGACAATTAATTCCAGAAAGACCACTTATCTTACAGACCATTGGAATATACCATTGGAAAGCCCTTTCTCTATAGAACATCGTAGCAGTGAGCTTTGTTCTATTTTCAATTTAGAAAAAAATCTAGGCATGGGGTCCTGATAGCATGTGCCGTAGTCTGATCCCGCGGGATACCCACAGATAAGAAAAGTTATCAATCTTTGACAATTAATTCGGAAAAGACTTCTTATAATGCAGACCATTGGAATATACCATTGGAAAGCCCTTTCCCTATAGAATATCGTAGCATTGAGCTTTGTTCAAGTTTTAATTCAGAAAAAAATCTATGTGTGGTCTACTGATAGCATGTGCCGTAGTCCGATCCCGCGGGACACCCACAAATAAGAAAAGCTATCAATCTTTGACAATTAATTCGGAAAAGACTTCTTATAATGCAGACCATTGGAATATACCATTGGAAAGCCCTTTCCCTATAGAATATCGTAGCATTGAGCTTTGTTCAAGTTTTAATTCAGAAAAAAATCTATGTGTGGTCTACTGATAGCATGTGCCGTAGTCCGATCCCGCGGGACACCCACAAATAAGAAAAGCTATCAATCTTTGACAATTAATTCGGAAAAGACTTCTTATAATGCAGACCATTGGAATATACCATTGGAAAGCCCTTTCCCTATAGAATATCGTAGCATTGAACTTTGTTCAAGTTTTAATTTAGAAAAAAATCTATGTGTGGTCTACTGATAGCATGTGCCGTAGTCCGATCCTGCGGGACACCCACAAATAAGAAAAGCTATCAATCTTTGATAATTAATTCGGAAAAGACTTCTTATAATGCAGACCATTGGAATATACCATTGGAAAGCCCTTTCCCTATAGCAGATCGTAGCATTGAGCTTTGTTCGAGTTTTAATTCAGAAAAAAATCTATGTGTGGTCTACTGATAGCATGTGCCATAGTTCGATCCCGCGGGTATCCGGGATACCCGCAGATAATAAAAGCCATCGATCTTTGACAATTAATTTGGGAAAAACCACTTATCTTACAGACCATTGGAATATACCATAAGAAAGCCCTTTCCCTAAAGAACATCGTAGCATTGAGCTTTGTTCAAGTTTCAATTTAGAAAAAAAATCTATGTATGGGGTACTGATATCTTTGACATACAGGGCCAGCCCTGGTGGCCAAAGTGCCGGCCTCGCTGCCCCCTCTCCTTGGGCCGGTAGTGCCGGCCTTAGGCCTCATACAGGGCCGGCCCTGGTGGCCATAGTGCCGGCCTCGCTGCCCCTCTCCTTGGGCCGGTAGTGCCGGCCTTAGGCCTCATACAGGGCCGGCCCTGGTGGCCAAAGTGCCGGCCTCGCTGCCCCCTCTCCGTGGGCCGGTAGTGCCGGCCTTAGGCCTCATACAGGGCCGGCCCTGGTGGCCATAGTGCCGGCCTCACTGCCCCCTCTCCTTGGGCCGGTAGTGCCGGCCTTAGGCCTCATACAGGGCCGGCCCTGGTGGCCATAGTGCCGGCCTCACTGCCCCCTCTCCTTGGGCCTGTAGTGCCGGCCTTAGGCCTCATACAGGGCCGTCCCTGGTGGCCATAGTGCCGGCCTCACTGCCCCCTCTCCTTGGGCCTACACAGCCCCTGCTCTTAGGAGAGGTGGCAGGGAGCCCCCCCCCATTAGCATAACAATACCGCAACAGACATCCCTGGCGCCCGTGAGGGCTGCAGTACTTGTTTCCTATCCTTCTTTCACGTCCTTGGCCTGTCTAAACCCTCATTTGTTCGGGCTTCAACTAAACCTAAGTAAAACAGTGTGTCAAGGGAAGCAAAGCTGTCCTCAAAAAGTTTCATTCTGTAAAAAATGGTTACCAAAACATGCTCAACATCAACTTCTTATACTTTTTGATGGCAAAATAATTTTTCCCCCCTTTATATACACATGTACTTTTTTTTTCAAAATGACAACGTATCATTTTTTTACATGGATTTATTGGATTTGATTACCCTTTCGGGCAAAAACAAACTTGGGCGATACCCCTAGATTGTCGATTGGGTTTTCTGATACACTAAAAATAGCGATATATCGATACCTGTGATACCAATGACATCCCTTTCAATAATTGGCCCCATAATGACATCACAGTCAGGGGGCTTGCCAGGTTGGGCCAGATTCAGTATAGCATGCCTGCAGTCACACACTGTTCTATATGTCCCTCTCACGCCATGTCTATGTGGTGTCGGAGGTTAAAGAACCCTTGCTTCGGTAAATGTGTAGGAGCGGGATTTCTATCTTTTGGCTCATCTCATAGATTCGATCATCCTGGATACGATCATCCAAGGTAGGCCTTTGGCCTACCTTTTTACTTGTGAAAAACTGAAACTTGAGTAAGTCTCACATGCATTGTCAGTGGGACGTTAAACTACACAAACAAACAAACAAAGGATGATGGCTTTGCCTCCTAATTAGTGAAGAAGCCAAGGAAGAGTTATGTAACGATGGAATAAATGGCCATCCACCGCCCATGATCCCTGTGTAACTGTAACTGGTTTTGGCCTGAGGGATCTGCTACGTGTTATGTAATGGTAGTGGCCGACGTCTAGCCCATACTTATCCCAATGATCAACAACAGTACTTTATTTTACATGTGTCGTAATATTAATTAGTGATGCAGTGTGTCATAATACGAATACACGTACACGCATACACGTGTACTTGAGAACTGTGTCTGTTTTGACCAACCATTGCAGAATGTACTGTCGACTATGGATAGTATGAGCCTGGGTTGGGATACTCTTGTTCCCAAATCCTTCCGAAGGAAGGCTCTGGGGACAGCCAAATGACCTTGAACTTTGGATTTTGCTGGGTCTGGGCAACCCCTGCTGGTAGGCTGGAACCAGCGAACAGGAACAGGAAATGGAACCAGAATGTATGATGGTAGTTTTAGGTAGATCTACCATCAGCCTTTCTGGTTCCATTTCCTGTTCCTGTTCGCTGGTTCCAAGCTACCAGCAGGGGTTGCCCAGACCCAGCAAAATCCCAACATTTGGCAGTTACCAGAGCCTTCCTTCGGAAGGATTTGGGAACAAGAGTAGGGTTGGGACAGAAACGGTTTACTGTTGATACAGTTGGGGAACGTGGTATGTTTCTCTTGGCCTTCAGCATATTGGTGAGCTATATACCGGGGGGACATTTTAAGCATAGGCATAGGGAGGGGTGGTGGTTGGTGGAAATATACCTCTGTGTTTTTTGGTGGGGACTCGGAGGGCAAAAAGATTTACCCCTCAAGGGGGAGAGTTTCACTTTTTTTATGTCCTGCCCCCTGAGGGGTACAATTTATATGTCCTCGCTTTTTTTTAAGCGAAAACCCTGCATGTTACTACATGAAGTATTAAAGCACCAGAGTACACTGCAGTAGGGCTATCCGGGAAGGCTAACAGAACAGGGGGGGGGGTGGGGCAGGAAAATTTGAATCCCTCTCGCGGGGGCGGAAAATCTGTCCAACATCACTCCTCCTGTTGTAAAAAAAGATTATCACTCCCCTAAGGAAAACTCGTCTCTGCTAGAGTTCGTTCATAGAGAAAGGTCCATTTTTAGTTTTATAAAGCAAAGAAACACATTTCTATCATATTAATTTAACTTGTGCCATGTAATTGGTGGTAGAAGCGTTCGTGAAAAAAATCCTCCTCATCCTATTCGAAAGATTAAAATCTAGAAAAAGATACAAATGCAACCAGGCAAGGCGTCTAAGCAGTATCTATGTGTTTTGAAATTCTCACTGACCGATCGGTTGTTCATTTCCGACTATCCAGCAGTTAACCCTTTGGGGGCAGCATGATGTCTCTTCAGGGCTCGACAAATCGCTGTGTCCAGTGCCCGTGACACAGAAAAATTCCACTGGACACAGAAATATTTGACAGTTGTGCCCAGTGGACCCAAGTGAAACTGAGCACATTTTGGACCATATTTCCATGAGCGAAACTACCAGGCAATTAACTTAGTTTTATACACTGTTGGAAAGCTTGCGGTATCAGGATTCTAAATCTGGAAGTGAATACCTCAATATGAGATCCTAAAATATCATCCTAATTAAAGAGAAAATATATTTAAATTTTCATGGCTCAGTTGGGCACAAATTCTATTAACCGGGCACAACATATTTTGGTCTCTGTGCCCAGTGGACACACATTCACTGAACGATTTGTCGAGCCCTGCTCTTGGGCTCATGTTTCTGTACCCATGATGCACCAACACAATGCTGGTGTGTAAGTTAATTCGCACATGCTGCGTCGATGCATCATCGCAACTCTTCGGAAATACGTCAACCCTGTAGGGTCGGCATGGTACATCGATGCAGTGTGCTGCCACTACAGGGTTATGGGCTAACTGCTACCAGGTGGTGGTGCCAAGTTGGCCGCACTGTGGACCTGGGTGACTCCCTGACCTGCCTGGTGACCTCATGCTGCCAGATGTGCTGGCACAGCACTCTGTGGTGTTTGGCCGCCCGACAGGTGTATACAGAGGGGGAGGGGGGGGGGGGGTAACCCTCTAAGGGCAGCATAATGCACGAAGATGTCTTCATGATGGATAAATCCAGTTACTCACTGGTGCTGCATTCAAATGTATGCATCATGCTAACACTGCAGGGTTGATACACTCCCGACATGCAGCCTTAATGCATCATACCGTCCTTAAAGGGTTAATGTCCCTGCCATCAATACCATCAGTTACCGCGGCAGTAGGTGTGGTGCCCGTGTAATGTCCCCCCACACCTCACACACGTGCAGGCTGTTTACATACAGGGTATTGATCGGTATTTAAGTCATGTTAAGTGTGGACCTATTTTGTATTGATGAATGAACCAGATATTTGTGTTTGTTTTGTCTATTATACATATAGGATAAACCAGCCGTATGTTGTGATACATACTAACCATGGGAGCTTGTAGCTGTGTAAATGGACGATTTCTCATTAGTATCTAGTACTAGTGCGGGGCTCTCAAATATAGATCTATGCTAACGAGTTTTGTGTTTTTGCCCAGCTTTTCCCCCCTATGATATTCTCTGTCCATTGCCAGCAGTGGACAAAGTTATCACCATTCAGTGTTTATAAATGGTGTACATGTAATATCACTCAGCCTGGATGTATCCACTTGGTCAGGAGATGGAGGTACAAGGGGGGGGGGGGGGTTACCACATGATAAGGTCACACAGGCTGCGTTGACCTGCCAACATTCACCATTAGCTCACATTACCCACACACATGAACCTTACTAGTACCCAGCATGTCATCTACGGTGTATCTATGTTCTGTCGTCAGGCCCAAGGGAATCGCCGTGTTTAAAGCTGCTGTACAAACCTATGTTTTCTTCATTTGTATCTCAGATGATTGTATAACCCTTTCCCTCTTAAAATCTGCCATTTATTTTAGCAAGCAATTCTTAATGTATGCAACACAAGACTCCAATTACTCCTGGTGTCTATATTATGATGAGGTTTGATTATTTAGTGTTGACAAAGGACATCAGGTGGCACCACTGGGCAGCCTGAAAGTCTTCGGTTGCTGATCTAATTTACCTGCTGTATCACTACAGATGACACTACCTTGTTGATATAATTAAGTGCTGAAGGATTTGGACGCCTCTCAGGAAAGGGGGGGGGGGGAGAGGGGTTAAGATAGTTTTCTCTTGTATAATGTTGTGTATCTCCCCACCGTTCCCCTCCCCCATTTCGAAAAAATATACACACACTGTACAATGGCGACTATAAACTGTTTCTTTGGTTACAGAAAATCAGCTACGATGGATGTCAAAAGCCTCGTTGACAAGAAGATGATCGGAGGGGATCGGTGCGTCTCTATATCCTTTAAAAACGCCTAGTCAGGGACATAATGGCATAGCTTCCTTCGTATAGTAAATAGAAAGGGCATTTTATGGTATCTCGCCATGCTATCTCTGCTCCTAGATGTTAAGAGGTTTCTGATAAAAGAAAATAAGAGCATTATCGACCAGACACTCCTCAGTGGTGATCATGATCACTGATAGAGTATGCCAGGTTTATCTGAGGCCAAACTGGTAGACATATTATGTATCTGCTAACATACCGATAAAATGGTACACAGTGTTCGACGTAATAACTGCCCACCCCCTAATCAGCGCCCTCTCTTTTTAGGAACTTTTATAAACCAGAAAAAGCCTACATTTCCACAGTTCTGAGAGACAATCAAACTCTTGACTACCAGAGTGCATTTAAAATAATTTTAAAGTCCCTGGGCGCTTATCATATGGAATACGGTACACTGATTTGATGGCATCCTTCATAATAAAAAGAAAAGAAGCTGGTTTCAGTTGGCCGGTTACTGTTGTTGACCCTTGACTTCCTCACTGCTTCTTGTGCACCGTCGTACTGAAAGACGGAAACAGCACGCGAGTGGTCGCACTGGTAGAGGCTGACCGGGAACACGCGTAAGTAGCACTACCCCTGTTTGTGTGCAGGTTTAAACATTTAACTGTCATGATCACATTACTAGGAAACATGTCTTGAGAGAGAATAAGACTATAGCCCAAGTTCAAGTTCAAGCCAGAGTTGTGAAAGTGTACTGCATGTGCTATCAACAACCAGAGGTGTGTAGCATATTCAAACATATAATCTATAGATATATACAGCTATACAGATAAGAGATTGGTTGATTCTTTGAGTATTTTAACATCTGGCGGGGCCATTCTAGGTAATCCAGACTTATGGATGGAAATTAAAGGTCGTGGTGTTGGTTATTCCAAATAGTTTTTCCCCCAAATATGCAGATGCTTTTTGTGAGATGATTCAAACCAGAGGATTTATTTCACAAATGTAACAAAGAAAAATGAAAATAAAGGATAATCAGCTGTCTAGGCACGCCTCTCCAAACCAACAAACTGTTTTATATGATTATGGCCCATTTGGCATTGCCTCACATGTGGTTCAACCCTTTATGAACAGCTTTACTGCACTATGAAGTCATGATGCATGACAAACTCTGGCAAGTCTACTTGACATGGTTGCATTTATGCATCATGCCGACCCTTTGGGAGTGTATCAGCCCCATATTGTCTGCATGAATGCAGCCTTGGTGGGTTACTTGCCAGGGTTGCAATCATGCATAATGGCGACAAAGGACACAGTACATTATGCGGCACGTAAATAGTTAGCTGCATATGACTAAGTTATATCAGATGTATAACTGGTTAGACATGTATTAATCATAGTAATGGGGTCCTTACTACTTGATACCAAGCAAGACAAACAAT
>OX381708.1:69151004-69356139 GCA_947462335.1 Harmothoe impar | reverse complement strand
CAAGCAAGACAAACAATGCAGTCATGATGTATGACTCCACTTGTTCCGCCTTGCGTAAAGTAACTGTGTCTACAGCTCAGCATACAGTTTTGTACTTCCACTGTCCCAGTACACTGGGTAACGTTCACAAATTATGTCACTGGTTATGGGATGGGGGGCCCTGGAGGCTATGTAATCTGGGCTATATATTTTATACAGGGCAGTTTGCCCAAAATATTGACAAGGAGGTAGGGGGTCCCGAAATAGGTGACGTTATTTATGATGGTTCCCCTATTGGTGTATGGTAGACCATTCTGAGTAAAGATATGACCTGGTAAGAGTTCTATAATTGGTACATCGATTTTTATAGATACGGGCATAGAGCTACTCACAATGATACCGGCTTTTACCCATAGATGGGAAAAAGGCAATGCATGATAGCGTGCCTGTATAAGATAATACCAGCCTTTATGGTCTGGGTTAATATAATCAATTGTCATGAATGCATTTCAGGAGAGGCATAATGAGCCTTCCCTCTTAGGTCGATGTTAAATAGCTACCCTGCATTAGTATGTCTCCTACAGACTTACATAATAACATCGGTAACGCAGTTGAGTTAATTAATGGCTGTTGGGAGACTCTGTACGGCGGGCGTGTTGTCACGTCCAGGTGGACGTGACGACACGCCCGCGGTACAGAGTAAATAACCCGCTAAGGGCCGCTTAGTTCGCAATGCACTGTGTCCATTATTACCATGATGCCGGCCGCGCGAATATCTCCCAAGGGCTGTATTCAAGTATCAATCATGGCCACCATACCGAGGTGATACACTCCCATCGGGTCGGCATGATGCTTGAATACAGCCCTGGTGAGTTACTTGCTAATACTGCATTCAAGCATCATGCCGACCCTATGGGGTTGATACACTCCAGAAGGCTCGGCATGATGCTTGACTACAGCCCTGGCTGTATTTATGCATCACTCGCCAGGGCTGTATTTATACATCATGCTAACAATGGCCATAACACATAAAACTACTATGCGGCCCTTAAAGGGTTATCGCCGCGGTGAAATTAATCAAAGCGGCTGTGATTAATTCTCTCCCCCTTACCTTGGCGGCCTGCAGCCTGCTGCTGTACCAACTGAGTCAGATCCCGACCAGTAACGCCGCCCACCTGCAGCTCAGTCAGGACGCCGCCATACCCATCACCACCAACTTCAAGTTCACCATCGGTAAGTACAAGAGTGAATAGTACCGTAAATCTCACGTGTAAACCTAAACCTGGTATAAGCCGCACTCCATAATTTAGAGAATCATGTATGCTGGCAAAAACCCTCGTATAAGCCTCATCCCACCTTCGGAGGATCCTATGAGCCGAGGTTCTGACTCTCGTACTTGTAAGCCGCAGCTTCTGTGCAAGAATTTACGGTACTAGCATGGGTATAAAATCTATTGGTTTAATCATTTATGGGCAGCGTAATGCTTTAATGCACTAGGTCTTTTGGTCGGCTTAAAGTATGAACGCAGCCCTGGTGAATAACTCGCGAGGGCTGTAGTACTGCATCAGGATGTATCAAAGCATCTGAATGGTGCACTAATGCAGTACTGGCGAGTTACCCGCTGGCACTAATAGTGATCTTATTTAGACGGAATATTCGAAGTATAATGTTCTAACTCTCCCGTCAGCACCACCTAGTTGTGCTGTCGGAGAACAAGGGAGAAGACACCGGACCGGAAGTGAGCAGTTGCGCGTGCGCATCGGACCAGACCAGACGGCAAGAAAGAGCTCTAGGTAAGTACGACAGAAAATGAAGGTTTTTAGTTGTATTTACTCCTTTGGGAGTGTAAAAAACGCGATACAATGCTTTATGAAGATATTGTACCGTTTCTGGTCGGCGGCGCTAACCAGTTTTCTTATATTTTGCAGAATTGGTGGACGATTCAGCAAACGCACGTGTGAACACGTAGCCGCCATCTTGGATTTAACGAAATTGTGCCAAGATGCCGAACTCCAATGACGATTGTTCGATTGAAGGGGAGGTTAATGCTGAACCTGAAGACTATGGAAGTCAAGGAGGCTCTCAGGATGAGCAGGAACAACATGAAGTTGACGCACAAGTAGAGGCGGAGACTACAACTGAAGTCAGCACGCACGTGTCAACACGAGGCCGGTCAAGCCGGCGAGGTGTTGACAGATATGCTGACTGGCAAGTCAGTGGTGACACTGAGCCCTGGGAGTCTATAACAGATGAGGAATTCCTAGTTAGGGAGAGACAACGGTTGGCTGATTATGGTGCCATGTTGGAAGAACGCCGAAAAAGGATGGATAAAGAAGATGAGAGACGGGAGAGACAGCGTCAGGTAGCTCAGGACGCAAGAGCCCCACGTGGAGGGGAGAATCCTGACAGGAGACGACGGCGTGACCACACGGTGTCTCCTGACAGACAGGATAAAAGGAGGCGTACTGGGGGCCAGAACACCCAGGCTGATTCTGACTATGCTGCTAGTTTCTTATATGATGATGAACAGTTGGACTCAGTGTCACAGATGGGCTCACATAGGAGTCACGACGTGTCAACGGTGGTGTCACACACGCCCTCCGCTTCTGCTGCCCGCCCGGCTTCCCCTGCCCCGTCCGGCCATGGGTCACTACAGGAGACTGGGGAGGAGACCCCCTCGGTCCCACAGGTGACAGCTAAAGTTCCAAAGCCTACTAAAACAAAAACTAAGGCAAAGACGCCTGCGAAAGTACCTGAGAAGGAGAAGCCCGCTGAAGAGGAAGAGGCAGACCCATTTGCAGACTGGGATGACAGCCCTTTTGCTGCAGCAGCCCAGGCAGCAGTGCAAGAAGCTGAACGACAGAATGTCTCAGAAGGAGTCACCCCGGGTATGGCGAAGCTTTTGGCTACGTTCCATAAGAACTGTAAGGATTTGTCAAAGGCCAAGGAGTTAATTGCCAAGTACCCACCTCCGCGTAATGCCTCGTCTTTGGTGGCACCGAGAATGGACCAGGGATTCTATAGATCTGAGGAGGTGGACTACGCCACCAAACGAGCTGACAAAGAGCTACAGCTTACACAGTCTGCTATCCTGGCTGCCATTGTGGCGATTCTCCCCATGCTGGAACTGATGGTTAGTCGGGGAAAAGGGGATGCTCCTTTGGCGGAAACAGGAAATGCTGCTATTGACGCAATGCAGCTGGCATTCTATGCTAACACCTCTGTAGTCCGTAGGAGGAGGCAGGCCTTGAGACCTAATCTGGATCGTCGGGTGGTACACTCTGTAGTTGAGGCTGATGTAAGTGGAGATAACCTGTTTGGAAGTAATGTTGAAGAGACTGTTGCTGAAGCGAAGAAGTCTGACCGATTGGTGCGGGACTTGATGGGACCGCCAAGAGGTACCAGAGGCAGAGGAGTACAGAGAGGCCGTGGAGGTAGAGGAAGGGGAAACCCAGCTAACAACAACCAGAACTACGGCCGAGGGGGTTTTCGGGGAGCCCCGCCTCAAGGTCGAGGCCGACGAGGAGGCAGACGGGGAACCCGAGGGAGAGGAGATCCGAGAGGTCCGGGTCACCACTCCCCACTAGACGACCTCTACCCGAAAGACAAAGACTACAAGCGCCGACAAGGCTAGAGGTGGGTCATGAAGGTGTGTCTGATTTTGCTTATCCTGTTATTGATGTCAATGAACTGGTGCACACCCCTCAGAACTTCAGGGCAGGTCAGATCACACACTATGTGGCAGTGTGGGCTGATTTCACTGGAGATGCTTGGGTTTTGCAACAGGTCAAAGAGATGAGGATCCCGTTAGTTAGTGTTCCTGTGCAGTGGTCTGTTCCATTCCCATACTCTTTGGGACATGAGGAGTCAGGGGCGGTGGATGTCCAAATTCAGAAAATGTTGAAAAGGGAGTAATTGAAGTTACTGGCCATTCTGAAGGAGAGTGGATATCTAACATTTTTCCTCGGGCCAAACCTGATGGAGAGGTGAGAGTGATTTTAGACCTGACTCAGCTAAATAAAATGGTGGAATACCAACATTTTAAGATGCATAGCCTGAACACTGCATTAGAACTGATACAACAGGATTCTTACCTCGGGTCCTTGGACCTTAAAGACGCCTACTATTCTGTGAAAATATCAAAGCAAGATAGGAAATACCTGAGATTCTATTGGAAGGGGAAGCTGTATCAATACACTTCTCTACCAAATGGATTGTCGTGTGGGCCGAGATTTTTCACAAAAATCTTGGCCCCGGTATTTGCTGAAGCCCATCGTAGGGGAATTGAATGTTTCCAATACATAGATGATGTGTTCATAATAGGAGAGACTTTTGAAAAGTGTGCAGAATCCTTGAGGGAATTGGCTTATTTGCTGGATAGTGTAGGTCTTGTGGTACACCCGGTTAAATCCTCACTTATACCTTCAACTACAATGAAGTTTCTGGGATTTATGCTGGACACCCACAGACAAATAGTGTACCTCCCCCAAGATAAGGTGGACAAGATGTTGGAAAGCACTGAGAGGATGTTATCCACAGAATTCCCAACAATTCAGTCGGTGGCTGAGTTGGTGGGATTGATGACTGCCTACACACCAGCGGTAGACTATGGGATAGCACACATCAAAACTCTAGAGAAAAACAAGAATTCAGCACTGGTAAGGACGGGCAGGGACTATGCCCGAACTATGACGCTATCTCCTGAAGCTAGGAGGGATGTTGAATGGTGGCATGATAATGTGGCACAGGCCTGTAGAGTCATGAGAGGGGAGCCTGACATGATAGTGGAAACAGACCCCAGCAATGGAGGCTGGGGGGCTGTAAATCTAGGGGTAGAAGCTAATGGAAGATGGAGTGAAGAGGAACTAGCACACATCAATATTCTTGAGATCAGGGCGATCTTGTTGGGGATTCAATCATTTCTACCAAAGAAACCTACATATGTTCATGTCACCACCGACAATACAACAGCAAAAGCGTATGTAAATAAAGGGGGAGGGGTGAAATCCCTGGAATGTCATCAGGAAGCACAGAAGATATGGGACTGGTTAGAAGAATGTGGACATTGGATTACAGTGTCGTTCATACCAGGATGTGTTAATGAGGCAGCTGATAAGGCATCTAGAGTGTTTTATGATAATCTAGAGTGGTCACTTAGTGACAAGTTGTTTAGAAAATTGTGTGGGGTGTTTGGAACGCCTGAAGTAGACTTGTTTGCATCTAGAGAAAATGCAAAGTGCCCATTGTACATGTCATACAAGCCTGATCCTGGATCAGTTCATGTAGATGCTTTTACTGTGTCTTGGTCTAACTGGTTTGTCTATGCGTTTCCTCCTCCCAGACTACTGCCCAGAGTGCTCAGGAAGATACGTCAAGATCGCCCCCACAAGGCCGTTGTCGTTACCCCCAACTGGATGGGTGCCCCCTGGTACCCTCGGTTACAAGTCGGGACGCACAGAAGAATAACAGTAGGACGAAAAAGAGGAAACATCCTCCCCAACGCAAACTTCGACAGCAGATTCCCAAAAGGGATAAGTTTGATTTTTTCAGAACTCTAGAATTCAAGTTAGTTAGAGAACTGAAGTGTAGTAGAGCTACTGCTAGGTTTCTGATTGAAAGCTGGAAGGGTGGTACCCAGAAAGTGTATAACCAATATATCAAGAAATGGTTCACGCATTGTTTAGTTAAGGATGTTGACAAGTTTGACGCCACAGAGGCACAGGTGTGTGACTTTATTAGAGAAATGTCAGAAGGTAACTTTTCTTTTGGAGCGGTAAATGCGGCCAGGTGTGCCTTATCCATTGTACTACCTAAGACGACAAATGCAGATACCATGGGCAGGAAGTATTGGGTAACAAGGGCAGTCAGAACAGCGTATCTGAGGAACCCGCCCAAACCAAAGCATACCTATTTCTGGGATGTCAAACTGGTATTTAGTACTCTTAAGTATTGGGGCAGAAATTCCAAGATGACTTTGGAAAAGTTGGGAAAGAAAGTGTTATGTCTCATGTTGTTAGTGTCAGGCCATAGGGGACAAATGGCCTTAGCCCTAAGTCTGGACCAGATGGAGGAAGGGGACGATGGCTCTGTATCTTTCACTTTGTTATTCCCAATGAAGACGGCTAAGACGGGAGAGAAACTCCTCAAGGTAACTTTTAAGCCTTATCACACTGATGTGAGGCTGTGTGTGGTCAGGGCGCTAAAGAGGTATATTCAGCGCACTGAGCAGATCAGGCAGTCCAGAGAGTTATTTGTATCTTTTATTTTTCCACATGAGGGGGTGTCTCGAGACACAATCTCAAGGTGGGTGCTCCAAACGATGAGAGTAAGTGGGATCAATACCAAGAGGTTTGGAGCACACTCACTCAGGGGAGCAGGTTGCTCTGCTGGTGCTCGACTGGGCATTTCTACAGATTTGTTGTTGAAATATGGCTCGTGGAAAAGTGAGGCCACAATGGCCAAGTACTACCTTAAGAAGGTGGTGGTAGAGCGTCCAGTGGATATGGCGGAGACACTGCTGGATGCTGCCTAATGTATTTAAGTAAGGAGTTGGTTACTGTTAGAACTCCAGTTGTTTTAAGGTGCTGTTATGATGAAGGTTGAGAAACCATCTTATGTTGTGTTTGAGAAGACCGAAAAATGAGAGGGTCTCTAGTCAAGTTGTTATAGCCTATAAGATAGGCCATTACTTAGTATCATCCAATGGTACAGATTTATGTTGATAGTATATATACTTCTTCACCACCTCGAAGAGAGAGGAATTTACAATGTTAAGAATGTTCGATTTTGAACAATAAAAGTTGTTTATTGAAAGTGGCTGGATTCAAGTGTACTTTGTTAATTAAATTGGTCTGGCCCGGGAATCAATAATAGCTTTGAAGTTCTCCCTTGTTCTCCGACAGCACAACTAGGTGGTGCTGACGGGAGAGTTAGAATAGGTAATTACCCGAGGAACTTACCTTGGTTAGTTATGAAGGGGAATTGATGTTCTAACGATGCCTCAGCACCACTAGTTGGGCTGAGGAGGACGAGGGCCCACCCTCCTTCCCCTTTAAGCGAGGGATTTTGGTGTTAGGCATTTACAAAATTCTAATTAATTATCTATTCCTATTAATTGATCCCTGCGATGCTCCCGCTCTAAACTGCTCACTTCCGGTCCGGTGTCTTCTCCCTCGTCCTCCTCAGCCCAACTAGTGGTGCTGAGGCATCGTTAGAACATCAATTCCCCTTCATAACTAACCAAGGTAAGTTCCTCGGGTAATTACCTATTTATGGGTGGGGGGGGGGGGTGTCGGCACTATTTATCGTATTGCCTGGAATCTGTACACAGAATCGTTAAGTTGATATGTGTGCTCATTGTCTCTCATTGACTCTATTTCAGAACAAGCCCACGCTACTCAAGGTAAGATATAATAGTATCAGTATATGTACTACATGTAATGTTTCTTTGACGTGTGGAAGCTCAACTTTAAATATGTTTAATCTTGATGTGGTATTGTATTGGTATAATTGGTTACTCTAAGGCCACACCAAAATAAGTTGGTCAACGGATATCACGTTTGAAAAAATTGTGTAAGCACGCAAAGTTTGACTAACATTTAAAAAATGCAACGAGCGACCATGTTCTTTTCAACATGACAATATTTCCCAGCACACCCACAGTAATGTAAATATTCGGTGATCCCTGGAGATCGACAGAATTTACCGTACCGTACCAGTCTTTGCCAAATCCTGCCGGACAGTGGCAATGTCCGCCTAAAATGGCTCTGGTCCGGCACAATGACTGGTGCTGCAGGACCAGATGTCCTGCACATTCTGGGCTTTCCAAAACTGAAAGAATTTTTCAAATATTCCAACTAGAACTGAAGTTACAAATTCTAGAGTGCACTCTAATATTCTAGGCAAATTATAGCAAGCTTTTGTTATCATTTTCTTTCATAAATCCTATTCTATTCTAAATGTTATGCAAAACTTTGATTTTGGTATCCGGTCCTGCAGAAATCTATCCGGTCCTGCAAAATTGGCTAGCTGCAGGACCGATTGTCCTGCATGCCGAAAAAGTTTTCGCAAAGACTGCCGTACAAGATGGTCTTCCGGACTAATTTTCCAGGCTCACCTGTATATAAGTGCCTAATTAAAGGTATAGATATTTCAATATGACAATAGCAATACAAAATGGCGATACAGGTGAACTCCTTGGCTGTCAAGTAATGTTCTGGTACTTAATGTTGAATTCTATTCCATCCTGTAGGTGTTATTCCTGTGCGTGTCGTGGATGAGACACGAAATCTGATTCTGGAGATTCCAAAAATAGAAAATACAAGTTTCTTTCTGACAGAGCTGAAGAAGGCCTGTGAAGGTGAGTGTGTGCTGTGAGTCTGATCAGCCTTGACAGGGCCCTTACACCGTTAATGGTTTCATGGCTAGTAAAGTGGGTATATCCGATTTTTCCTCGAATTCTAAATCTTACTCAAATGTATCCCAAACACCATAACAGTATAAAATTTAGAGAATAGGGATCAATCAAATTTCATCAATGAGTATAAATAGGTCAGAAAGGAATCCAATGTGACCCAACCATGGTTTTCAATAGAGGAATAAAAGCGTGCATGCCTTTATTACAAAGGGACAATATATGTTGTTGTTGTTATTTCATTTATTTTTATCCTGAGGAAGTACATAACCTTATAGATTGTATTCTTGTATTCCACAGCATTTGCAATTATATCAATGATCCGTTAAGCGGTAATTAAGCCACATACCTACTTTCTAGGTGTGGTAATGGGATGTAGGGCTGTCCTTGATGTTGTAGGACAGTCCTACTACCCGCATGTTAATTTAATTAAACAGTTATTTAAGTTTCGGAATAAACAGTAATTGTTGATGAGCTCTAGGCCCATCTGAGGCTAGGTATTAAAGTCTGTGTCATTGGTACTTAGGGTACTGACAGCCTCATTGGAAGTTAGAGTAGTGGAAAAATGTAGGAAAGGAGAAGAAGGAGTATAGTGTAGGAAAAAAGAAAAAAGAAGGGTTTAGAAGAAATTAAAGGTAAAAAAATAAAAAATATATAATAGATGAGTGGGGGCCACATCAATGGCGCCCACTCATCGTATATGCAAGAGCCTCGGATGTTATACTATGGGCTAGTAACATTTATCATTAAAGTAAGTATGTGGGGGGTATGTATGTGTGTGTATGGGTTTACTCACCCCACCCTCCCAGGGGGCAGCGGGAGATAGAGGAGTAGGGGGGGGGGCTGGTCATACATCAGGTAAGGACGCTATTTTCTTATCATATTCTTCCTTTAACCAAGTGTTGAACCCAGTAACTGTCCTATTCAATCTGGTTGAAACCTTTTGTTGGTTCCAGAGGATGGCATCTCTATGGTAGAGACTCTTTCTATAAATTGGGTTTTTAACCCTAGAAATCTTGAGGAGCCTAGCATCATGCGCTCTTGTACGGAGTGGCCTTTTGTCTATCCTTTCATCCATCATTGAGGCATTAAAGGCATGTTTCAATAAATGCATCTCCCTCCGGTCTTTCATAAGATTTATCTCAGCTAACTTATGTAGTTTTTCATGGTTTTTTGTACCTTTGTACCAGTATATGGTCCTAAGGGCATTGCTAACTGTAGGTTGGAGGGTATGAAGAATAGTGGCCGGGGCGACACTATAAATGACATCACCATAGTCCATAATGGGTAACAACATGGTTTTCAGCACATCAAGCTTAGCCTTTTCTGGTAGATTTCTACTGTTTCTTCTAAAGATATATAGTTTGTGTTCAGAATTTCTCCTGGTAATCCCAATTTGCTTTTTGAGATTTAGCTGGTTGTCCAGGGTGATCCCAAGATAATTATAGGATGGGGTTAATTCTATCCTATCATCTCCTATTCTGAACTGGGGCTTCCTATGCATTTTTCTTAGGGCTTTATTAGCAAAAACAACACATTTAGTCTTTTTGGCATTCAAAGACAATTTGTTTTTTACACACCAAACCCTTATTTTTTCCAAATCGGAATTAATAAGCAAAGGGGCTTGATTAGAGTCAGGGTTGTGTGCCAGGTGGACCACAGTGTCATCTGCATAGTGTTGCACCTGAAGATGCTCTAGGCAGTGTCCAAAGTCATTGATATATGTAAGGAATAGCAATGGGCCGAGGACTGAGCCCTGGGGGACACCACAGGTAATGGGATGAGGTTGGGAAATAATATTGTTTGCTTTGGTTCTTTGCATTCTATTTGTTAAGTAATTTTTTATCAATTTAGTACTTTTATTGTTAAAACCTAAGAATTCTAGTTTTTTATAAAGTATGTCATGATTTAAGGTATCGAACGCCTTTTTAAAATCTAGAAATATGGCTGTTGTTATCTTTAGTTGATTTAATTCTGAATAGATAGTGTTTGTAAGTTTTTCTAGACTATTAATTGTGGAGCGAGCTGGCCTAAATCCATCTTGATTTTCAGATAAGAGATTAAAATTATTTAAATAATTAATCGTTTGTTTATGGATAATTTTTTCTGTTAATTTGGCAGGTAGGGGTAAGGTTGAGATGGGTCTTAGGTTATTTACATCTGTGGTGTCCCCACCTTTGGGGAGTGGTTTTACTAAGGCTACTTTCCAGGGGTCAGGAAATTTTGATGAGTCAAGGACTAAGTTGACTATATGTAGGAAGTGCGATGGAAGAGTTAATAGTGCATCCTTTAGAGTTTGGGTATTTATGTGTTCTAGACCTGAGGACTTACTAGTATTTATTCTCTTAATTAATGGGATTAATTCCTCAACTTTAATAGGATTAAAATTAAATTGTGGATTTATTCTATCGCCAGAAGGGGTCCAAGGGATGTCCATTTTTTCTGCCAGTTTGTCGCCAATTGTTGCAAAATAATTATTGATGAAATCAGCTGTCTCAAGTTGGTCTACTTGCTCATCTGTATCCTGATTTACTAAACAATAGGTAGGGTCAGTTATTTTAGGGTTCATTAATTTATTGATACTGGCCCAATAGGCTTTTGGGTTGTGTCTATTAATTTCAATTTCATTGAGGTGATAATCACTTTTGGCCTTTCTACAAAGTGCCCGACAGTTTCTAATATGAAACTCAGAAATTCTTTTATCATCCTCATTATGTGTTCTCCTATGCTTACTTATAGCTCCATTTTTCTCACTAATTATTTGCAATAACCTATTATCAACCCAAGGTTCCTTTGTCTTCTTACAACTAAATGTTTTAATTGGGCATGTAAAGTCCAATAGGTAGGTTATTTGTTTTTGAAGGATGTCCCAAGCCTTTTCTGGGCAATTGGTTTCCCAAAAGGTAGTCCAGTTTGAGTTTTTTAAACCAGTGGTAAAGTTATCTTTGACATACCTGAGATAAGATCTACCTGTGAAAGAGATAGGTACCTTAGGAGGGGACATATGCTGTCTTGTGAGATATATCATCTCATGGTCACTTATACCTGTTCCAATAGTACCCGACCGAGGTATGTGGACTGAGTTTGTAAAAATTAGGTCTATGGTAGTATGTTCACCATTTAGGTTATATCGTGTTATATCAGTGATAAGCTGATTTAAACCAAGCCCCGTTGTCATTCTAAATAATTTTTCCTTTTTGGGATTGGCGACTCTACTGTTGACATTAAAGTCCCCTAGCATGATTACCTCCGTATACTTGTTCCTATCCAGAGCAAGGATTTTTTCTTTCAATAGTCTAATGGCAGTAGGGAGATCGCCTTCCTTATCTGGTCTATATACATTCATAATCAGTAGGGGTTTGGACAAACCTTTAGAAATTGTCAACATTTGTAATTCAAGGTCATTGTCATTATGGTCACATAAACCCTTATTATATCTACTGAAAGTGATATCATCGCTCAAGTAAACCATGAGACCACCTCCAGTTTTAATTTCCCCTTTATTGTTTAATGCTTGTCTATCATTTCTTATAAATTGATAGCCTGGGACTGCTATGTCACCATCCCTAATATCCTTATGATACCATGTCTCGGAGAGCGTTAGGCAGTCAATGCCCATTTCTTTTACCTCAATAAAAAATTGGTTTCTATCACTAAATAAACTTCTACAATTTTGATGAGCTATGTGGATGCCACGGGAACCATTTAATCTAAGAGAAGAGATGATGGTTCCAGCCACCCCTCCTCACACCCCCACACCCCCCACATGGGCAGTAGGGTTTTCCTCCCACACACACACACACACACACCCCTGTCCCCAACCCAACCCGGGTCTGTGCTAATTTAGCTACCCAGGTCCTATTAAGGGCCCTAAATTTTGTTGTTACCATCCCATAGGAGAGGGAGGTCATAAGGGGTCAGAAAGAGGGGGAATGGTGTCCGAAATAGTTTATAATTTAGTATGTTTAGTAAGAGAGTTTTATGAGCCAGAAATATTTCAAGCGAGACCCTTGTATAGAAATAGTCAAACAAATGCAGTTGATTGATTCAAATACAGCATTTATATACCAATATGATAACATCCACGTATTAACTATAGCATCAATGGCAGTATTAAACTGATGGATTTAATACCGGTAGCTTAAATGTAGTGTTCTGGTCATCAGTCTCTAAGAGCGTACCGGTATATGGTTTCCATAATGATAAGAGTTCAGCCCGAGAGGGGGCAATCAAGTCGGTGGACATTTAGCCAATGTTCGTTGCACAGTCACTATCAAATACAGCATCTTATAGAACATATTTAATTAATTAATTAAATTATTGGGGTTAAGTGCAGGGCGTTTTGAATAAAGATTACACAGTATAAATTGTACACACGAGCAATTACCCTCATATACAGTGGTTATACTGAGTGGGGATTACTATTCACCAGAGCGTTATTTTTATAAAGGGTAATGTTTTTAGCCATTAGGCATATCCCTGCTCGGTCAAGTATCCTAACAGGTTTATTATCCACAGGCCAACAACATGTAATTTTTTACAAGTGATAATATTTATCAGACATGACTATCAAAATGACGAGTTATACGCTCAAATAAACCTATACCCGTTTCAGTGTCAAATCATGCTGATTGTGTTAATAACTAATATATTTATACTTAGGGTATATTGTTTTAATTGAATGATTAGTAGGGGGGGTACAAAGTGCATCTCACGTGTCCTTAGTAGAGGTTCGCCGCTGCTAACTTGTCGCAGTTGTTGGTAATACACTGAGCAATCAGGCCGGCCCACTCATCTTTGGTTGTACTGTCCCCATGGATTCCATCAGGCATTTTGCCATACTTGTTTTCCCTCCTCAGTTTACCTTTGCCTTTGGACTTATGGATACTGTTCTGCAACCATGGGCCTATTAAAGCATTCTCCGCATTGATGTTAACTATAACCCTATTAATGTTGGGCATCCCGGTATTGATAACATCTTGTTGGAGAGTGAATGGATCAGTATTGAGGCAAACACCATTTGCATCTAAGGCATACACAGAGTTGTACTTCATAATGTTGACACCAACGAGTTGACCAAATACCATCCTCTGTGCTTTGCAGTTGGGTGATAAAAACTAATTTGATCGAAATCGGAGGGGTTGAGGGGGAATGGAATAGCTAGGAAGTTATGTATGTTATTTTTTAACATTCAGACTCATTATTAGGGAGTTTTTTTTACAAGACTACATAAAAAATCCATTTTCTTTTCAGCGCAAAGTCAAGTTAAAGGTCTGCCACCGTCATTTGGATGGCTGGACAAATACCTGAATCCCTTCTTGAATGACATATTCGATCCACTGAGTCAAGCAAACGCAAGTGAGTTCTCCTCTATTTTCACTTTACGTTGACCCTACCATCCACGCAGCGCTTTACATAATTCACGAAGGCAACCAATTGAATACGTCAGCCTTGTTAAGAATTCTAGGCAAATCTATAGCTTGTGCATGCTTCTTTAATACGGGTAATTGGTTACAATCTCCTGGTTATTCAATATGGAAGAGCATGTTTGAACATTATCACCCTTCTTACCTTTAATTTATGCTAATGTTATACCACTATAAGATTGATTTGATTGCAATTTTCAACACAGCATAATTCCTAAGAATCAAATATATATAAATCACTAAGCATTAATATGTAAGTAGCATTATAGCAATTCTTTAATTTTTAATCAAACTACCTAATGATTTGTTTTATTCACTAAATCATACACCCGTATCTTTCGGTAGTCCTGCACAGTTTTCCCACGTATCTTGTTATTAGCCCTTTAACGACGGCATAGTGCTTCGATGCACTATACCCTTTGTCGTCATGATGCATGAATGCAGCCCTGACAAGTAATTTGCCAGTGTACCGTGCCGACTCTACGGGGTTGAGACACTCCAGTAGGGTCGGCATGATGCACTAATGCAGAGTCGGCACTCCATTGGTGCATTATGACGACACATTTTGCTTTAAGGCAATATGCGGTCCTTAAAGGGTTAACTCTAATTCAGGGCTCCCCAATATAATATATTATATTAAAAATGTCCAACGACTAGATTCATGCATGATAGGTTCCTTGTGACTTTTACCGAGACTTTTACCGCTCTGTTTGGTTTCCGGGTGTCGTAGACTGGGCGTGGGAAGACCTCTTACAGCAGGATAAGGTCGGAGACCGGTGTCCGGTGGTGTGTAAGTAACCATGGCAACAGGAGACACACACCACACATAGAACTACTTACAGTACTAACCCTTTAATGACAACATAGTGCTAAAAGAGTGGTATTTGGTTAATAATAAGGGGACGGATTGGTTATTTTTTTCGCGAGGGTGACAAAAGATTTTCAGTTCCCTATGAGGGCTTTCAAATTTATTGCGGGTAACTGAGGGTTTACAATTTTTTGGCTCCCCCCCCCCCCTCAAAAGAGGTCGACATTATTCTGCCCCCATCCTTCAGGGCCCCACATCAAGAGTCTATATCAACTCCTGCACCACGCTTCTTGCACACACACACCCATCCCTGTTTGAAAAAAATGACCACTCCCTAAGTTCCCCTTTGTTGCCATGATGCGTGAATGCAGCCCTTGCGAGTAACTCAGCAGTATTGCATTATTGCACCAAGCCAAACAGCATAGCGTTGGTGCATCAATTCTAAACTTTAAAGTAGATCTACCTCGAAAGTTCTGTTTAACCTACCTACTTTAATAAAAGAATCACAGGGGACAAGTAGCCGACGGGACATCTAGCCATAGTCCTAACAACCTAACACACGGTACTTTTCTTTTTAGATATCCCATTAACCAAACGACATAGAATTAGAAAAGGGAAAGTCTGTAAAATGAAGTGGATGAATCACATGAGAAATTTATAGTTTCCACTAAATATGGATCTATGCAACACAAACAGAACCAAATTTGATTTAGGGAAAGTTCACAGTTTGTTCCGACATTTTACCCTTACCAAATCGTTGCTTCCCAATTAAGGCATGTCAATAGTTTAATTTAGTTTTGTGAATACTAAATCAAATATATTTCGTTACTTTTTACAATTACAATTTTCACAATCTTAATGTATGAATTTAAATAAAAACAAATGAAAGGAAAAGCAAAATTAACCCTGTTAATGAAAGTTTTTTTTTCTAAATTTATCTAATATTTAAGAAATATAGAAAAAAAAATTCTTGTGACATGCAACAGTCCATAGCTGTCTGATTCCAAGTTAATTGATATCGGGTTGACAATTGTGAAGTAGTGTGTACCTTACGGTTGGTTCCTCATGCAGTGGCGGAGGGCGAGGTGGACCGGAGTCCGTCGCTGCACGGTCTGGACGACTTCACGGACGGCATGACGTCCAAGGGCAGCTCCACCTTCTTACCGGCCGCCAAGCTCAGCAAAATGAAGAGGTAAGTGCCTCCCACTTCCAATTTTATCACAGCATTCAATTTATTACTAGTGTTCTTTTACTGTCACCTCCAACACGGAGGTTTATTAAGTACCCCCCCCCCCTCCCCTATCCACTGAGGACTACTTTGTAGTTATGCCCCCCCCCCCCCCCCCCCGCCCCACATCTGCTACCCTGCCCCCTTCTGGTAATAAATGACTCGTTCGTAAAATAGATACATGTACAAGAGTGATTATTTCTTGAAGTTATTTTATAAGAGAAATTATTCTTTTTACCAAGATAAGTGGTAAACTCTCTTGCTGTGCTATTATGCGACAACTTAGTTTCAAATAGTTTTCATACTTTTGTGTATTTTGTTTTCAGGAGTTATGAAAAAAGCCTTGATGATCTAGGGGACACAATAAAAGGTGGCAAGCCTGTTGGCGGGCGGGAAAACCTCATAAAACTTATTATGAGATCCAAAGAAGAAGAATATGTGGAACAGATGCAATTGCGGTAAGTTGAACCTTATATGATATCCCTATTTATTCTCGTTCATAATGTACCATGTACTTCTGTATGTATCAGATAAATTATGTGAAGTCACGTAAAAGGGTGTACTGTAAAACCTCGCGTACAAGCCTAACTCGCGTATAAGCCGCACCCCGACTTTAGGCCGACCCTATAAGCCGCATCAGCCATCTGAATGTGCCGATTTTAGTACTGGACCATAGTGGCAAAAACTCGCGTATAAGCCGCATCCCGAGCCTTGTCCGATGTTATAAGCCGCACTGCCGATCTGATTCGCGTACTAGCCGCGGCTTATACGCGAGGTTTTACGGTAGGACTTAATCTCTCCCATCACGCATATATGCGCTGCCCTTTGAGAAGAGTGTATAACCCATACTTGGGGTCTGATTATAACTACTACCGGTACTGTACTTCTAAGTATGAGATGTGGCTACATTTTTAGATGTAAACTACATAGTACTTAAGTCGCCATAATGAGTCCTTTGTCATACTTTATTCCACAGGGTATATATTTTCACGGAAATCGCGGAAAATTAAAAATCCAGGAATTTTTGTACGTTACAGTATGGAAAAAGTACTTGCGAATTAGTCTTTTTTTGCCACCCTAATAAGTGAAAACATATATAATGTACACATGTATGTTGTAAGTGCTTACTGTATATGTCTGTCTATATTTCAGCGTATTCTGTGGGACGTGGAACGTGAATGGCCAACAAGCATCAGAGCGACTTGAGGAGTGGCTATCCGTTGACGCTGAACCACCGGATCTTTATGCAATAGGGTGAGAAACCTTTGAATATTTTTATGATTGTATTTCGCTCACAAGACTCACTTGTGCCCTTGAAGAATCCCAAGTGAATTTATAAAGAAATGAAATATGCGGGTGTAACAAACAAACCACATATTGCATTATTAAAGCATTATGCTGTCATTAAAGGTTTAAAATGCCTAAACAAAGACTCACCATACAACCTGTGTTCTCTTCCTACAGTTTTCAGGAATTAGATCTCAGTAAGAACGCGTTCATCTTTGCTGAGTCATCCCGGGAGGAGGAGTGGTACCGCCGGGTGAAGGACGGCCTGCACAGAGGAGCTAACTACAAACGGGTATGTAGAAAAGCATAAGAAAACTACTACAAAATACCCACTTTTACTATCTGCTTTTACTACGAACATTTTATATTTTATATTTTATATTTTTACTGGTAAAAAATCAACTTAATGTGTTCAGGCGCTTAATACAAGTATGCTTTAACCACCCATAAAACCTCTCTGATACGCCGACCTCTGATACGCCGAATTTTATAAGCCGAATTTGGACCCTTTGGGCATTTATAAACTATAATTTGCTTGATGAAAAATCTCTCTTATAAGCCGACCCCCCACTTTGAGAAAATGCTATAAGCCGAATTAGGCCTAACCCCCCCCCCCCCCAAAAAAAAAGGTCGGCTTATCAGAGAGCTTTTTATGGTATATTCTCTTTATTCTTATCTCTATATTAACAATATATTTCTGAACAGATCAAACTAGTGCGGTTGGTGGGGATGATGCTCATCGTCTTTGTCAAGGAGGAGCATGCGGACCACATCTATGACGTCAGTAGCGACATGGTGGGCACCGGTATCCTGGGTATGATGGTACGTAGCATCAAGCGCTATAATACAATACTGACAATTCCCGTATATAACCTGCAGATTGTGAAGGAAGGAAACCCCAGGTGCGGGTTATATATTATTCCCAAAGTCTGGGTGCGGTATATACAGGGGTATTGGGAAGTCTAGTTCAGTACCAAAGTATAGATTTTCAGACCCTAGGCGCAGGTTATAAAATATTCTCCAGGTGAGAGTTATATGCAAGATGGGAGTCATACACAGCATATGACCTGCAGCTCGCATATAACCCGCACATGGACTTTTGGGAGACCCCTATAACCCACACCTGGGGTCTCATTTTAGCCACTTTGAAACTGTAGTATACCTCTAAACACATTTGTATAACCCGCAACCCACCTTGGGAGAACTCTATAACCCGCCCTGATTGTTCTCGTATAGCCACAGTTTATACACGGGAGTTTATGGTAATTGCACCACATTTCTTTTTTGTTATTTTTGAAATAACATTTGATTTTACACGTGTTCTTTCTTTCCAAAGTTTTTGTTCTTATTCAGGATCCATCCAATATATGTTATACAGGATTGGCTGGGGTATTGACGGAAGAACTCGCCAGGTGGCACCACTCTCACCACCTACCTGGGCCACCTGGCCGCTCACCCCAGCCAGTGCCTCATGTCCACCCACCTGGGTGCCAGGACAGACTCAGTTTTGATTGTGGAAATTGCATTTTAATCATGGTTCAATGCCAGAACTGTGGCCATGGTTTCCATGGGAATTGCAAGAACAACCCGCTCCTGAGCATAAGGCTAGTACACAGGAGGAGGCACAGGACACTTTACCTGGAGACACCTCAGGCCAGGCCATGGACACCGGTGGCCATGGTGGTGAGAGGGGGGGAGGGGGTGACCGACAACAACAGTCCAGCCTGTCACCCACCCCTCCTGTCCAGAGAGAGCCTGAAGAGGTCCTGGAGGACAGGATCACAGCTGCCAGGGAGAGGAACGACCTATTACGGCGGAAGAGAGACCTAATTGAGATGAACAGACGGTTAGCGGACATTGAGCTGGACAATGCGGCCCTAGAGGAGGAGTACAGGCAGTTTATGCGGTCTATTTACACCTCACACCAGTCGGCCATTGCTCAACGTCAACAAGGTATGTCCGCATTCGGAAGCGCCCAAACATCTCCTCTCACCGCCCATACAGCCTCTCAATCCGCCTACACAGCCGCCCCTGGTGTGTCAGCGAACGCGGACAGCAGCAGCTCCCGCCTCGCGGACGCATTCGGAAAGACTAGGTTGGCCGCAGTCGGCGGCAGTGATCCGCGTGCAGGAGCCGCCGGCAATATGATGTCCGCGAACGCAGCCAGCGGCGGACAGCACCTCCCACCGCTGGTATCCAGCGGAACAGGCGCCAACAGCGCGGATCAGACAGACCGCTGGGAACAAGCAGCAATCCAAGATGGCGGCCGAGCACATGTAAACACCGCGGACGGCCTATCTGGAGATGAATTACAGCGTTTCCTGCTAAATTCACAGCACATAGGAAGCTTTGGTTCTCTCCAGCAGCTAGATTCTACCCCGGGGGTAGATCGTGTACCCGCGCAGATGGCGGCAGCGGCCGGGATGATGGCAGGAGGCAGCCAGCAGGTGGGTGCCAGTGTACACACACAGCCCACAATGCAGCCTCAGCCCTCCCCTCAGCTGTTTTACAGGGATGGGTCCCTTTACACAGGGCCTACTCAGCAGCAGCAGCAATCCAGAGATACTTCTACCACCCTACAGGCCGGCCTGTTTAAGGCAGGACTCACCCCTGCTCACATGGGTCTGCCTGGCAACTTCCCCAACTTCATGGACACCAGGAACAACCATGGTTCAGGTGAAGGTGATTTGCTTTCTACTCTGTGTAGGATTGGGGAGGTGACTAGGAGGAAGAGGTCTAGTCACTGGCTCAGACCTGACTATCACATACCCACTGACAAGGTGTACTCTGACATGACGTACAGGGAATTACTGTTTGGTATGACATGTGTCCAAAAGAAGTTGATGTTTGCCAATCTGCCTCAGTGGTCTGCTAAAGACTATGGGGACCATATGAGGTTTGTAGCCATGAAGGGCCTATCCAATTCATTCACTGCCCCAGCCTTGGCCAGGTATGAACATGACCTCACCTCCAAGGTTCTGTCAGGGGAAGTAGAAACCTTCTCTGCGGCAGACCATGAGGGTGTGTACACTCACCTAGGGGCTGAAAATCTCACAATTGTAGCAGAGCTGAGGGCAGAGATAGCCAGAATGAAAGGGGGTTCCAACAAGAACAGTGGCAACACCAAGAAAAAGGGGGGAGTTAGTCACCCCCGGTGCCCGGAGGATATATGTGCTTCCTTCAACTACACCCACTGCGGCTTCAACCCCTGCAACAGGTCTCATGTGTGTGCTGTATGCAGGGGGGGCCACAAGGCCAGGAGTGGGTGTGTGAGCCAAGGCCAGCAGAACACTAGCCATGTAGGCCAGGGTCCATCATTCCCTCCTCCTCAGTTTGGTCAGCGGCCAACCTGATGGGATCCAGCCCCCATGCGTACTCCATCATCGTATTCACCAAATGTTGTTTGTAAGGTGCCCAACTTGACTTGCACCAGCTCATTAGAGGATCTGATAGAAGGCTATTCCCATTATGCCCCCCTCTGGGACAGTGATTGTGACCATATACTAGAGGGTGTGAGATCTCAGATGAAGCCAGCTGGGTGGAGGTCAATGTTAAGCGGTGGACCTACAAACATGTACGGGGTGGACACTTGGGACTTCGACAGCCATTTTTTGCTTGATGGTATGCTACACGGCTTTAAATTGGTTGACCCTGATTCCCCAATTGACCCCTATTCTACCAAGAATTATGTTAAGTCAGACGCGCTGGACTTTATAGACAGTTTAATTGAGGAGGAACTAGCGGCGGGCAAGCTGTCGGTAGTCTCGGACCCCCCTACCTGTATACATGCCATGGGAGCGGTTGACAAGAAGGGAGGGGGGTTCCGACCCATTACGGATGCAAGTAGACCCGAAGGCCGCTCTATAAACTCTTACATGCAGGAGACCTTTCATCACTTTAGCTACTCCAGCATTGACGATGTAGTTAAGGTTCTAGAGCCCGGTATGTACATGTCGGTCTCGGATGTCTCTAGCGCGTACCGCTCAATAATGATAAGGCCTAGTGATCGTGAGTACCAGGGCCTTGAATGGGAAGTACACGGCAAGCCTACTTTCTTGGTGGACAACTTCCTGTCCTTTGGTACCAGAATGCCCGCTTTCCTGTTCAATCGGATTACGGACAGCATCACACGCTACATGCGCGCGCATGGATACACATGCTTCAACTACTTAGATGACCTATTAGTCCTCGGCCGGTCGTTCTCTGAATGCCAGGCCGGTCAGCTGTTCCTCCACAGCACCCTGAGGTCACTAGGTTTCTACATCGCCTATAAGAAAGTGTTGTCACCCTCTCAGGTCCAGGTGTATCTAGGCGTAGAGATAGACTCTTTAACTATGGAACTACGCCTGCCTATGGACAAGCTAGCCAAACTTCACACCGAGCTGCTCTTCTTTGCTGGTCGCCGTAGGGCGACAAGGAAGCAGCTTCGTCGCCTGTGTGGGGTTTTAGCCCACTGCTCAACCCTGGTCAGGGGGGGCAGAACCTTCTCCCACAGAATTATAGCTATGTTGTCAGCATTCACAGGGGGTAAAAGGTACATCACCCTATCCACAGCCTTCTTCGAAGATCTAGACTGGTGGCAGCGGTTCGCCTCATGGTTTAACGGTAGTGCGAATATCATTGCAGCGACCCCCCAGGCGTGCGCGGACCTCTACATGGACGCGTCGGGCGTGGGGTACGGTGTACACTACGGTACAGATTGGCTGTGTGCGGGGTGGTACTGTGACTTATCCATGAACATCGATTATCATAATCATTGCCTCCCCTGTCCTGATGTATTTGTGCCTGATAACATTAATGTCCAGGAGCTGTTTCCCATCCTAATGGCCATACAGAGATGGGGTCCCTCCTGGAGAGATAGGAAGGTCATCTGCTTTTCTGACAATACCCATGTGGTCAGTGCGCTTAATAAAGGCAAGAGCGCTAACAAGCACGCTATGACCTTCCTAAGACAACTTTTTTGGCTTTCTGTACTCTACAATTGTCAGCTGACAGCAGTTCACATTGCTGGCAAACTCAACGTCGTCGCTGATGCTCTATCACGAGTGCTGTTACCCCCTCATAACCTACCACTTTTCATCTGTTGCAGCGGGGAACAGCCTCGGGGTAGAGCTCGACGCCCGGGCGGCAGAGATCAGAGCGCACGCGTGGAGTGTCGCAACATGGAAGACTAAGTGTAGTCAGTGGAAAAGATACATTAATTTCTGCGCGAAGACCGACTCACCTGTTCTTCCCACTACCCAGCGCGTTATGTGTCGGTACATTGTGTACTTGTCAGCTGACGTGAAATACGCCACTATTGATAACTATGTGAGTGCGGTGCTGAGCCTCAATTCGCACTATGGTTATGATGTTTCATCAATTCGTGGAAACTTTATATTCCGGAGTACCATGTCGGGGCTGAGGAGGATCCTTGGCGATCCAACCCCTATACGGGTAACCCTTTCGGTGTCCCAATTGTTAGCCATGTTCGGCTTTGTAAATATTCATGATATCAATGAAAGAGCCATGTGGGCCTGTGTAGCTGTGAGCTTCAGGACCCTACTTAGGAAAAGCAACCTTGTGCAAGGCTCTACGGCAAACCCAGGCACACACTGTCTCCGTCGCAGCGCTGTCAAGTTCACCCCTTGGGGAATGTTGGTCACAGTATCCAGCTCCAAGACCATCCAATACGGTGAGCGTGTTCATCAAATCCCGGTGGCTGCGGTCGATGGGTCACCGCTGTGTGCTGTGAGCCTCCTTAAGACCCACTTTCTGGACCTGCCTTCCTCGAACCCTGACTCACCTGCCTTCTTGGTCAGGCTTAGGGGCTCTGTAGCACCTCTACAGTACCCGAGGCTCCTGACCTTCCTAAAGAAACTCTTACGCCTCATTGGAGTGGACACGGAGCGAGCAGGTGTCCACTCGCTCAGGAGATCCGGGGCAGCGTTCATGCACCTGTGCGGTGTCCCACTGGAGGATATCCGGTTCACCGGGGACTGGGCGAGTCTCTCTGCCCTCATATATTTGACCAAGCCCCTGAGGACCCGGATCCTTACGGACTGTGCCATTGCTAAAGCAATTTCCTCCAGCTTCTAGGCTTCCTCTGACGGTTATTATAAAAATAGACTTGGATAGACTTTGACTCGGTGGTTGCCGGTCTTTATTTACGACCATCTCAGGCCCAACCGCAGTTATCCCCGTTTGTCCCTTCTATACTCATCTCCTCCTAGTCAATGGATCCATCCAATATATGTTATACAGGATTGGCTGGGGTATTGACGGAAGAACTCGCCAGGTGGCACCACTCTCACAACCTACCTGGGCCACCTGGCCGCTCACCCCAGCCAGTGCCTCATGTCCACCCACCTGGGTGCCAGGACAGACTCAGTTTTTTTTTTTTTTTTGTTTTTTTTCTAATATATACATTTACACTTTTCGTTATTACTTGTTAATAAATAGGCCGGTCTTTATTTACGACCATCTCAGGCCCAACCGCAGTTATCCCCGTTTGTCCCTTCTATACTCATCTCCTCCTAGTCAATCGTGATCAACGGTTGGTCTCACAATTTAATATTTTGACAATTTTAATATTTAAGTTTACAAGTTGACCTTAAATGGCACTAAGTAATTTGATTCATTTTTTATGGAATACGGCAGCCTCATTGATGTAACCAAGGGGATCCGTATTTTACCAAGCCGTTGAATAACCCACGACCGTATTTCACGGCCTATGACGTCATCAAAAATGGCGGTTTCTTTACACATGAACGGCATAGAAATGGCTATTTAAGACTCCTTTCTATCACAGTTTTGGCAATTTGAATTGGAAAACATAAAAAATAAACACAAAGTACACTCGTTTTTGGTCTGCTGATGGGTTATTTCACTTGTTGACCTGTGGGCTGCATTTCACTCGGCCTACGGCCTCGTGAAATACGGCCCAAGGGTCAACTCGTGAAATATCCGATCAACAGACCAAAACTCGTGAACCTTTGTCTATGTATGCTATTCATAGCGATTCCATGTTCATGACAAAAAATGATTTCTGAAATAGTAATTGCATGACACATAGAAATGTAGCGAGCATTCATCAACATCTGAATTCAATTACTACAAGTTGAAAGTTGAAATCTAGAAGATGTTTTGTATAATTAACATAGGGTTGTAAGTAGTATATGGAAATGAACACGATGTAAGTAGTACATGGAAAGGGGAAATGTAAACAGCATACAATGAACTTGGGAATGTAAGTAGTATATGGAAAGTGGAAATGTAAACAGTATACAATGAACATGGGAATGTAAGTAGTATATGGAAAGTGGAAATGTAAACAGTATACAATGAACTTGGGAATGTAAGTAGTATATGGAAAGTGGAAATGTAAACAGTATACAATGAACTTGGGAATGTAAGTAGTATATGGAAAGGGGAAATGTTAACAGTATACAATGAACTTGGGAATGTAAGTAGTACATGGAAAGGGGAAATGTAAGCAATATACAATAGAACGGTAAAACATGTTATTGCATGTACTCAGTAGAAAGTATCAGTATGTGTAGTATATATTTGTGGATCAGAATAGATACGAAGGGCTGCATATGACTTCATTGTATCAGCATCTATAATAGCTTTATTTTAAAACTTATTCAAGCCTGTCCTGTGATATTTCTAGGGTAACAAGGGCGGAGTGGGAGTGCGGTTTGAGATCCACGACACGTCTATCTGCTTCGTCAACTCTCATCTGGCAGCTCACGTGGAGGAGTACGAACACAGGAACCAGGTATGTATAGTTCAAGCTGTAAACCACCATTACAAGACATACTCAATGCATGCTTCATCTCTATATAGATCTAAACTCACTGAAATATTCATTTCTGGTCATGACGCAACTACGTGTGCCACCATGGATCATCATTAAAGCATTAATGAAGACTCATTATAACGAGGAAGATGATGTATGTGAAAGGTTTATTTAAGGAACATACCGTAAAAACTCTCCGATAAGCAGACCTTTCTTTGAGATTTATAATGGAGGGTTTTCATCAAGTACATTATAGTTAACCAATGTTTAAATGGGTCCAAATTCGGCTTATAAGATTCTCTCAAACTGGGGGGTCGGCTTATAAGGGAGGTTGGCTTATCAGAGAGGTTTTACGGTATATATATATATATATATATATATATATATATATATATATATATATATATATATATATGTATATATATATATATATATATATATAATGAAAATACATGATTTAGGAACATTATGTCTCAATGGCAAGCAGACTGTTGAATGAAGAATTACGAGTGAATGTACACATACAAATACATCAATAACATCGGTTTCCATCTATAATTGTTATGAACATCATAAATACTTTCTGCCTGAGGAACTGGTCACCCTACTTGCATATTGGAAGACCATTTGTCTTGAATTTATGCAATACACGTATTCAAATACAAATCAACTGGATATGATGCATGGATGTACGTCTTGCCAGTTACTCGCCATGGCTGCTTTCTTGCATCATGCTAGGAAAAGAGCCTCTAAAGGGTCACTTTAACCATCAGTAAAAAGTAGCGCGGAGTTGAACTGAGATGAACAATGCTTACACTGGGTATTATTAGTTGTTGTACAACACACAAGGTGGCGCCTTCAGAGCTTATACATTCTGATTCAGAAAGTGATGTAAGAACATAATCTCTGATTGGTTCAAAGATGCAGCAGAGGCACTCCCCCCCGCCTCCCCAGCATAGACTTAGTGGTAGACTAGAACACAGGTCTGAACTAGATAAAATAGACATAGACTCTCAAGGTATGTGTTAGCAGGCCTCTGCTGTAGCTTTGACCCTCTCAGAGAGGGAATTCCTCAGTCTAGGTGTTTCAGAATGTCCTGCAGGCTAGAGCACATGACGCCATCTAGGGGAACCTAGAGGGACTGGAATGTACTCTATTTTCTATTGAATGTTGACATTGTTCTTGTTCTCCTCAATTTCAGGATTTCAGAAATATCAATAATAGAATGAACTTTGGAAACAAGGTTCCTGCGTTGACAATATCAGATCACGAGTAAGTAAAGAGAGCGTTTTGATTTGTCTAAGATTGTCAAATGTTAAAACATAAACTTGAAGCTTCAATGCTACTCTTTAATGTACTAGAACACTACTAGAAAAACTACATGTAGACTATTTACCCTTTTAAGGTCCGCATAGTGCTTTGATACAGTATTCCCTTTGTAGTCATGGTACATGAATGCAGCCCTGGCTAGTCTACTCGCCAGGGCTGCATACATCCTGAAGACAAAGTATAGTACACCATGAGGTTTAAAGGGATAATGTGCAATAAAGTGATGATTAGCCATTACCAGAAGTACCACAAGATAACTCATCACTTTTACCCTCACAAATGGCTAAATTGTTCTCTCTTTTATTCACAGCCAGGTGTTCTGGATAGGAGACTTAAACTATAGACTAAGTGATATAGACAACGACAAGGTGAAACTTCTCATAGAAAGCAACAACCTTCAGCCCTTAATGAATCACGACCAGGTAGGTGGTCTTTGTCCCACTTTGACTCCTATTATACTCAACAATAGTCATGATAGTAAGATAGTTTCCTTATAATGACCAGTGAAAAATGTACTATACCCCTTGTAATGACATGATAACTTTTCTATATCTTATTGATCAGTTCTCACCATGTAGCATAAAAATATATTTACATGGAGGCTCTCGAAAAAATTAAACTTTTAAAAACATTCAACTTAAAAAAAGAATCGCTCTTTAAAAAAAATTCTTAGAAACATATGTAAATTTCAAAAAAGCAAATATCAAAACTGGTAAACTTTCAAAAAACCGTTTTTTTTAACAGATGGCTTACACCAATCGTCTCTTTATTCCACTATACCAATTTGAATCAATGATACAGCTACATGTATACAGACTATCACACCAAATGACCGGGAATGTAAATCACACAACATATCTTTTCCGTTCTTTATTGTAGCTTTGTCGACAAATGGCCCTAAAGAAAGTCTTCCTTGATTACCTGGAGGGGCGAATAAACTTCATTCCAACCTACAAATACGACCCTGGCAGCGATGAATGGGACACCAGGTCAGTGGGCTGATTTAGGATAAAGCTAGTTGAGCTGGTTTTGGGAATGGCCTCCACCCTTTTTAAGAAGGGGGGAGTCTTCTTTATTGGGTTAGTTTACAGGTTGTCTTTGATATTAAGATGGTAAGATGTGCATGCCATTTCTTCGTTAACCCTTTAATGGCTGCAGAGTGCTTTAATGCATTGTGCCCTTTGTTGTCATGATGCATGAATGCGCCCCTGGTGAGCACTCACCACTAATGCATTCATGCATCATGCCGACCTTTCGGTAGTGCATAAACCCCATAGCACCAGCATGATGCTTGAAAACAGCACAAGCGAGTCACTCGCCGGGCTGCATTCATGCATCATGACAATCAAGGGGGAAGTGCATTAAACACTATGTGTCCCTTAAAGGGTTAAGCGGTCAGAGGTATGTGTGTGTGTGAGTCATGGAGCCCGGTTGGCGGGGTCAGCGTTGGGTCACCCGGGGGTCACAGCGGGTCTGTGGGTCGGACCTCAGCTGGCACCGATATCTTTATGTCTGAAGATGCCACTAGATGTGGCGTACAGGCACTTCCTGGAGTACCATCAAAGAGGCAGCGCCCCTCTGTGCTCCCCTGCACCTCCTTCCTCCTGGGCCTCCTGCTTTCTGCAATCACTTAAACCTTTAAGGACGGCACACTGCTGTAATTCACTACGCCCTATTGTCCTCATAATCAGGGTTCCCACAAAAGATTCAGATTGAATTCCATGACAAAAATCTCAATTTTCCATGACATTTATATCATTCTTGTGGAGGTCGGGGGCTTGAGCCCCGAGAACATTTCTAAAAACTAGAAAAGCAAATTGTACATTCTAGGAGATTTTGTGATATTAACTCCATTATTTTCATATTTCATGACATTCCATGACACGTGGGAACCGTGCACAATGCATGAATACATTGCATCCATGCATTATGTTATGATAAACCGGTAATTAACAAGAACAAACAATATAAGAAAAATTGCTCACCCTCTGGGGTTGATATACTTCCGTTGACATCATGCACTAATGCAATGCCAGCAAATAACTCACTGCTGCTGCATTGGTACATTGTCACGACACAATTACATGAATCCTTAAAGGGTAAACCTGTGGCCTAACGTACTTGGAAGCAACAAGATAGTGACTCTGTCATATAGAACATTTAATTACTGCATGATGTTTTTATTCAGGAATTTTGTCAAAATCTACTTTTATCCGTAATTTACAACCTATGCTTGTTTTACATGCAGTGAGAAGTGCCGGACGCCGGCTTGGTGTGACCGCGTGCTGTGGCGTGGTTCAAACATTCATCAGTGCATCTACCGCAGTCATCCATCGCTCAAACTCAGCGACCACAAACCTGTCAGTGCCGTCTTTGAAAATAAGGTGAGCCTAAACTCAGTGTCCACAAGCCAGTCTTTGACACCAAGGTGAGCCTAAACTCAGTGTCCACAAACCAGTCTTTGACACCAAGGTGAGCCTAAACTCAGTGTCCACAAACCAGTCTTTGACACCAAGGTGAGCCTAAACTCAGTGTCCACAAGCCAGTCTTTGACACCAAGGTGAGCCTAAACTCAGTGACCACAAACCATTCTTTGACACCAAGGTGAGCCTAAACTCAGTGTCCACAAGCCAGACTTTGACACCAAGGTGAGCCTAAACTCAGTGTCCACAAGCCAGACTTTGACACCAAGGTGAGCCTAAACTCAGTGTCCACAAGCCAGTCTTTGACACCAAGGTGAGCCTAAACTCAGTGTCCACAAACCAGTCTTTGACACCAAGGTGAGCCTAAACTCAGTGTCCACAAACCAGTCTTTGACACCAAGGTGAGCCTAAACTCAGTAACTGCATTCTCATCATGATGTATCATGATAAGAAAGTAACATGAAGCTTTGATTAAAACAAACGGGCAAGAGTATCATGGGCATGTCTATAATCAAACGTGAACAGACCTAATTTATAGTATGGTATCGTTTATGCGCTCTCAATTAAATTCTTTGGATCTTATTATTAGAAACAACCATAGTATTATTTCTACCTTGCATTTCAGATCAAAGTCATCAACCGTAGCAAATACAGGCGCGTCTATGAGGACATTATGAAACAACTCGATCGCTGGGAAAACGAATTCTTGCCACAGGTTCAACTCGACATCACAGACGTAAGTACATATTTATGACGTCATGAAGAACGCTCACAAACATCTCCGAGCTTGGGACTTTTTCACCCCTACTTCCCCAATCCACTATTATCGGCAGTTTTCTCATACAAATGTATAGTGATGATTCGGCAGAAACTCCAAAGGCCCGTCCCCACTCCTCTCTGGTGATATCATTTGTGAACGTTCCCATTGTAGTTTCTGATTGGAGGAAGGTTCTCCCTTTATCCATTACTGACTTTGTGTCTAGAGCTGATGAGGAGACAGAAATCAGATTAACCAGCTCTATGTAGTAACACCAGGGTGATTGATCAAGGGGAACTCTACAGCCAAATAAACAACCACGTTTGTAAGTCGACTAAGGCCATGCCCATGCCCATGAGCAGGGACCCAAAAATCGTAATGATTTCTGCTTGAAATAGTGACAAAAATCGTAACAATAAAATACCAATTTAGATAAGCATTCTTACGTGAATAACAGATAAAATTGCGTTGACAATGTCAACTCAATTCTGAAAGGCTAATTTTCAAGCATGATGAAGACAAAGAACATATCATATAAATCACAATGCAGCCCTTGAAGGGTTGATATTGCAAATTCCCATGCCAGTATTAGTGACATCCATAAGATTAACACATGTAGTGCAATCATTTATGAAAGGATGCATTTTTGATCATTACCCATATCTGGAGGGATTCTACCAGTTCTTTGTAGAAAATGACCTGTCTATATTGTTTACCGTACATCTAGAAAGAGGTACACGATTCAGCACGTACATGGAGATGTAGTGACTCATGTTATTCGCTACACAAAAAGCAGACAAAAATAAGAGAAAAAAAGCAGACTTAATTATTTGACTTGTGCATAGTGAGACGCAGCATGTACCCGGTAGTATCATATTGATGACAGGAACAATAGCCCCAAACGTCACGTGCGTCTCAATGACCTACTTTTTAATATGGTTTCCCGCCAGTTGTCATTACCTAACTATGTACATGTCACCCCACTTCAATTTCCCCTCCTCCCCGTTACCCAATAGTAAATCTCTATTGGTCATAAACTGTAAGGTTGTGGCTTAATGGCAGCGTGGGGCGGCAATTGACTCACAGCGCCACCACCGGGACGCTGATATACTATTCACTCTCCCCCCCTATCCTTCCTCTTCAACTCGTCATCCACACGCGGGGATCGTAAATTTGATTTGTCCCAGTTTTTCCCCATTTTGAGTTAAATTCCCCTTCACTATGCCGGGAAAGAAACAATCAACGAAGAAACAACCTTCTAGCGATGCAGTACCGGCAAAGAAAGGGCCCCCTCCAGCCAAGGTTTCGACGAGATCGGGAAATAGACCATGGGCACCTCCTGCTCCCCAGCAGCAGCAGCCGACGCCAGACGCCACGACAGCGCTCACTGCTCGGGTAGGTGCCCTTGAAGGTCAACTCGGAGACATAAAGAGTACGAACGACAAAATGCTCTCCCTCCTCCAGGCTCTGTCACCAGACAAAGAGGTGGAGGTTTTGTCCCCCGCTCCCCAACTGGACCCGGCCGTGGGGAAGGCACCGAGGCGCCGGTCGGAGCGCCCGGCCCCATACGTAATCCCCCAGGCCGCAGCGGCGGCTACTCTGGTGTCAGCGACAGACGCCGCCCCCGTGTCAACGAGTGTCACGATGTCAACAACTACCCCGGCCCCGGCTGTCAGTACCGCAGTCACCCCGCCTGCCGGGCCCGCGGTGCCGACAACTACTGCCCCGGCGCCCGGGACAATCCAACCGCTCCTAGCAATGCCGCATTACGCCCAGCTGGACCCGGTGGTACAGGCACAGGTACGTCTGTTTCTACAACAAAGTGAGGCACGAATGCCCCCTGTACACCACCCTGTCCCTGAGTCGGCGGCTCTGCTTCTAGGGGCGGCTACAGCTTCGCACTACATGCCTCCACCCATGTCGGCGCCTGCCGCCACGGATGGGGGGATCTCCACAACAGTAAACAACCTGCTCAACACGGCCCACACGCTCAGCGCTATTAAAGGTAGGCCCACACACCCGCATGACTTTGTCTTTAGAGGCCCCCTCCAGTCGAAAACCTCACTGAATTCGCTAAAAGTCACTGAATACCTGTATGGTGTGGATAGGCTCATGCGCCACCATACAACACCCCCGGCTGACCGCCCGGTCATAGCTGCCCATCTTCTACATATCATAGAGGACGGTAAGGACTTTGATTGGGACCAAGTCCGTGAGTGGTCGGAGCAGGTGATGACCCAGATCGCAGCAGGTAACTGCACATGGCAGTCCACGGGTTTTATTCATGATCTACGCAACAATGTGTCTCGCTTTAGGGGTGGACGCACAGAACCCCCTAAGGAGCAAGACAAAGCTGCAGCACGTAAACAGCGTGCTGACCCCCCGCATCGCCCACCTGTGGTCCGCCCTCCCCTGTATAGGGCTGATTTCCCCTGTGGACCCTGGAACGACGCCACCTGCTCCAAGCCTGATGGACACGTGGAGGCTGGGGTGCCACAGGGGCACCACTGTCGGGCATGCAGAAAGATCTACAACTCCATTAACTTCCACACTGATGCAGAGTGTAGGAACAAGGGCAGAATGCAGCCCTTTCGGCAATAGGCCGGTCCCCGGCCTAAACTCCAGCAGTGCCCCCCTCCCCAGCACTACTCCCAACGTAGACTCTGGGGCCCCACCTGAGTTGGGGAGGCACTCTACTACCATCTTCAGTGACACCGGTACCGTAAAATCTGCGGCACCCACTAAGTGCCACCCCGTCCCTCCAACAGCACCGCCCTCAGCTATGGACACTGACCCCCCACCAGCTCGCGCCGCGACTGGTCACGGGGCCATAAAGCACCCTGCCCCCACCGCCCTCTATCCTGTTCATAAAGCAAGAGGGGACGGTGCCACGGTAGGCACAGCAGCCGCACAGCAACATGGCTGCACGCACCCAGATACATTCGCTTACTATGTTCCCAGTGCATACAGGGATAATGTTGCAGTGTGTGCCACCATACAAGAGCACACTGCCTCCTTCTCTGATGAACCTATCCCTATATGCATGGGCCCTACCCCACAGCAGTTTGCGGCCACAAGGGCCTCATACTGGCCAGTGGCCGTGACCTCACAATGGACCAAGTTTAGAGAGTACGAGCGGCGCTTCACCACCATCAGTAACACAGGCCTCCCAAACAGGCTGCAGGCACGCATCCCTGTCCCCTCGGCCCTGAAAATAAGTAGGTGGAGATCCCTGCTCAAGGGTTACCATGACACTGACCTCTGTTCATACCTGGAGTATGGATGGCCGGTGGGCTACACTGCCCCACAGCCCCCTGCCCAGGTCAGTGTAAACCATGCGTCGGCCCTCAAGTACCCTAGCCAGATAGACGCATTTGTACAAAAAGAACTCGCTCTGGGGGGATTGCTGGGCCCCTTCCACGCACCACCTTTCTCCCCATGGACAAACACGGCCCCACTTCTAACTCAGCCAAAGAAAGGGTCTACAGATCGTAGGGTCATCTTGGACCTGAGTTTCCCCGAGGGCCGCTCGGTCAACGCCGGCATCACTAAAAACTGTATGGAGGGCAAATATTTTAAATATACTCTGCCATCCATCCAAGACCTAGCCATGTATGTCCGCACACTCCCAACTTCCGCTTTCATGTGGAAAGCGGACATGGCGAGGGCTTATCGCCAGCTGAGGTCAGATCCGGCGGACACACCACTGCTAGGTTTCAGACACCGTGACTCCTACTACATTGACCTCTGCCCTTCCTTCGGGTCACGCCTGTCAGGATCCGCATGTCAACGTACAACAATGGCGGTAGCATACCTGATGCAGAAAGCCGGTTTCACTGTGTTGGTATACTTAGACGACTTCTGTGGCGTGGCAGCAACAAAAGACGAGGCCTACAGGTCCTACAATGCCTTCATGGCACTGGCCACCGAGCTAGGTATAGCTCTGGCGCCCCACAAGTGTGTCCCTCCATCCACAGCCATAGAATGGCTCGGCTTCCATCTGGACTCAGTCTCCATGCTCATTGCAGTCCCTGACGATAAGCTAAAAGAAGTACTGCAGGAGTGTAGACAATGGGCATCCAGATCTGCCGCAACAAAGAGAGACCTCCAGTCGCTCACGGGTAAGCTGATACACATCTCTAGGTGTGTCAGCCCCGCGAGAAAATTCATGTGTCGCATCCTGGCGGCTCTCAGGCTGGCACCCCCGACCGGCAGCACGCCCATCTCAGTGTCAGTCAGAGCAGACATTAAATGGTTTGAAAAGTACGCCGAGCTGACGAATGGCGTACACCTCCTCTCCCCGGACCTGTCTGAGTACAGCATAGAGTGTGACTCCACCCCAGTAGCAGGCGGTGGCAACAGTGATGTGTCATACTACACGTACACATACCCCAAGTCACTACTCAAGAAGTGTAGTAACATCTCTCAGGCAGAGGCGGTCAACTTGGTAATAGCATATAGGACCCTCACCCCCCACTACACAGTTGGCCTCAAAGTTGTGATCTACACGGACAACATGGGGTCACAACAGGCCCTGCACTCTGGGCGGTCTCGGGACCCAATTCTGGGAGCCTGTTCCAGACAAATGTGGCTCGAGGCTGCGCTCAGGGATCAGTTAGTGGAGATCAGACACAAGCCGGGCGCTGACATCCCATTGGCTGATGCCCTGAGCAGGTACAGTGACCCAGACAAGAAGGCCTACGCAGACAGTGAGGTAAAGGCTAGGGGCCTCAAGAGACTCATCCCCGTTACCCCCCACCCCTTCTTCACTAAGATCTAAATGGCTAATGTATACGCTTGTATTCCAGATACCCCATTAGGGGCCCAGGCCCTGGCGTCCTATAACGCGGCAGTGTCTGAAAAGACTAAAGAAAACAGACTGACACAGGCTACGATGTACCTCACTTTCACAGTGATGTACGGGGTGGATCCCCTCCACCCTACTATCTCCGATATTTGCCTCTACCAACAGTACATAGCCAATACCCTTAAGAGCCCTTTAACACGTAAAAACTATACCTCTGGTGCAAAGACGTGGATACAAGAAAGAGGGGGAGACATTTCTGCTTTCACCTCCTTCCAGGTACAGGCGGTGGCAAAGGGGGCGTCTGTCCTCAGGCCCCACTTCCCATCTCCAGCTCCCCCGGTCACGCCCACTGACTTGTTCCTGATCTGTACCTACCTCAGCAAGGCTGAAGCCGGCAGTGTCCTGAGGGCGGCCATCAGCGTGGGCTTCTTTGCCTTCCTTAGGAAGTCAAACCTACTGGTTCCCTCAGCGACACTCTGGCCAGGCCCCCATACTCTTCTAAAAAGAGACATTGTGTCAACTACCCAAGGCCTGTATCTGACCATTAGGTCGTCAAAGACTATCAGAGCAGGGACTGCTCCGGTCACCCTCTTTCTCCCCAGGATCCCAGGTGCCATAGTGTGCCCAGCAACTGCCTGGGACCTGTATGTATCACAGTACAATTTCCCTGACAACCAACCGGCTTTCACTACCCCGTATGGACTCCCTCTGACCCCTGACGTCATGGTTGGCGCCATCAGGGCAGCCCTGGAGGCAGCCAAAGTCCCTAATGCTGGTGAAATGACTGCCCACTCCCTACGCAGAGGGGGAGTCCACGCAGCCTCACAGGCAGGCTGCTCACTACAGGACATAGCCACTCACGGGACATGGAAGAGTGCAACAGGACTGAAGCCATACCTTCCCACTCAATCCAGCGACAAAGTCGCCACCAAGCTAGCGCTTCTATTTGCCCCAAACAATTAAGGGGATTGACTGTTCATTGTTATGTCTGTCATATTGTGACCTATTGTGACCTACTGACCTACTTTAATATGCATAACCTACTGACCTGATTAGGTCTATCTTGTATACCTTAAAACCATAACTCACACCATGTGACAATTGTAAAGGTAACATCATACTGTTTGTTTATAAACTTGTTATGTAGTTCACTTCGTATATAAACTCCAAAATATACAACTCAATAACGTGTCGTGTTGTCATTGATCATAAACTGTAAGGTTGTGGCTTAATGGCAGCGTGGGGCGGCAATTGACTCACAGCGCCACCACCGGGACGCTGATATACTATTCACTCTCCCCCCCTATCCTTCCTCTTCAACTCGTCATCCACACGCGGGGATCGTAAATTTCCACCCTCCCACCCTACAATATTAATTACATTTTATGTATTTTCATACTAAGGTTTACCCCAAACAATTAAGGGGATTGACTGTTCATTGTTATGTCTGTCATATTGTGACCTATTGTGACCTACTGACCTACTTTAATATGCATAACCTACTGACCTGATTAGGTCTATCTTGTATACCTTAAAACCATAACTCACACCATGTGACAATTGTAAAGGTAACATCATACTGTTTGTTTATAAACTTGTTATGTAGTTCACTTCGTATATAAACTCCAAAATATACAACTCAATAACGTGTCGTGTTGTCATTAACCCTATAAGGATGGCATCGAGATTCGTGCTTTAATACGCTATACCCACTCTTCATTATAATGCACGAATACCGTACCGTCGCGTTTAAGCGCCGGGTATTGAATAAGCGACGGTCTTGTATAAGCGCCGGGGGTATGAGGGTCTTGAAATTATTCTTAAGCACTAAAACTGATGCTTGAATGCAGCACTGGCGAGTTACTCGCCAGGGCTGCGTTTATGCATTATGACGACTAAGGGCATGATGCATTAATGCATTGTGCCGTCCTTAAATGGTTAAATAGTTGATAACTACAGTCTACACTGTATTACCCTACTGCCCCAGAGACCTGTCACCCACATATCTACAAGTATGTGCAGCGCTTTTTGTCGGCTGTGAGCAGCGTCTGATAGAGCCGCTCACCGAGCTACTTACACATTGACCTTGTCTTTTTCTCCAACTCTTGGCAGTTTGACTTACCCTAGTGGCTTGAATAAGCGCATGGGTCTCAATAAGCGCATGTTTTATACAAGTGCAGGGTAAATTTGGTTAATGGAATGAAAATTTACCCCATTTTTGTATCTCGAATTAGTGCATGTATTATATAAAGCACAGGGATTTTTTTCATGGTACCATCGGAATTTATAAATCGCAGGTGCTCATATTCAACCCACTACGGTAGTTGCCATGGTGTGGCAGGAGTGTAACTGTACGTGATAGTGCCCCCCCCCCCCCTCCACTGCAGAGGCATGTTAGCACAGGGGCTTGGGGGACAGCGGGGAGGACAGACGGGAACAGGAGAAGGCTTTCAGCCGGCCAATTTAGACGTGTTTTAAAGACAGCAGACAGCAAATACGCACAGTCACTGTACAATCAAACATAGGTCTGGTCTGAGTATGGGGACGTGGGGGAGAGACTTTAAGTCTCTACTTTATATGTGTATCAAAACGGACACAGTACATCTCCTGTAAAATTAAAAAGTCTGATAATTGAACTATGACAATCTTATTCTTAAAAAAAAACGGACAATAAAAGACACATATTTAACACACGGGAAGTTGATTCTGGCGCTGCCTAAACGTTTGTATTCTACACGTTCTCTGAACTCCTGGCGGTAAATAATAAATGACATCGTCTCAGTCAGAGATTCAGAAAACCTAACAGTGCCAAAACCCTTCCCACTGCTGAGTGCTAGACATCAGTCACGTGACTCCTTGCAGGCCGAGTTATGTAGGGTCTAACCGCTTGTTAACCCTTTAAGGACGGCATGATGCTTCACTGCACCAACCCCGATGCAATGCATCATGACGAGTTACTAACTGGGGCTGCATCCGCTGCACCATGCAGATCCTCCGGGAGTGTATCAACTCTGTGGGTTTGTGATGATGAATGAATGCAGTTCTAAGGAGTTCCTCACTAGGTCTGCATTCATGCATCATGCGGAAAGAGTGTATAGCGTACACTGTACAGCCCTCAGGGTTAACATAATGACTGGGGGATATTACACCTTACTCTACAATGTCTAACTACGTTCCTCTGCGCTATAAGCTGTGCCCTGGCTAAGGGACTGATCATTTTTTAACAACAGGGGAGAGGGGTGGGTAGGTAGCAAAGTTGGACCCCTTGACCGGGTGGTGGGGGGTTAAAAATGTACACTCCCTCTTTTTTTGGGGGGGGGGGGTCAAAAAGATTCAACCTGTTTTGAGCGAAAAGGCCCTCTTTCTACTTGGCTACAAGTGAAGTGTGCAATATTCCACTCCCCGGGGCAGTAGGGGGGAGGGGGGAGGGGGGAAGGAAAACATTTTGAAAATCTCACCACCAACCCCTGTTGTTAAAAAATGAGCTCTCCCTAAGCGCGGTAGGTCCGGTAGCAATAGCGGTTTCTGTGTAGGGGGATATTGGCCTAACTGACGTTAGCAGGCTTCACCAGACGGCGCTGTGTAACGGGATCTGGTAATCACGTGACCCCGACATCGAGGCTTCCCGAGACTTCAATATCGACACCCCATGTTAGCTACGGGTTTACCCTTTAATAACATGAAGCCTAAATGTGTATGTGCATTTGTCGTCATGATATGCCAACGCAAGTAAATGACCAGTTCTGTGTTGATACATCATGCCAATCCTTTGGGAGTCTATCATCCCGGAAGGATCAACATGATGCATGAATACAGCACTGGCGAGTTACATGATGTATTCATGCATCATGATGATAAATAGTATAACGAATTAGAGTACCGTAAAACCTCGCGTATAACGTCTATAAGCCTAACTTGTGTATTAGCCGCACCTAGACTTTGTGCCAATCTTATATGCCGCACTAGCGATCTGATTCGCGTACTAGCCGCGGTCTCTACGTGAGGTTTTATACTGTACGGTGTTTAGAGGGTTAACTTAAATACTCTAAAACTTTGATATCCATGGACAGAAAGAAATACAATTTGCCTAATGGTGAGACACGTATTGCAGCAACCTTTACTCTATTAGCTACCGGGCATTAGTTGACTCCTCGTAGAGAGATTTGTTAAAACGGTGTTCCTTCTTTTACAATGGATATTACTTATTAATCCGGTTAATATTCTCGATATAATTTGAGTGTTGGGACTTCATTACAAGTACCGCTGTACTCAGATTACTGGTAAATGCTTACCCGGCTAATGAATTAGTTCACCCCTTCGCCATGGGACCACGCCATATGAAATATAAAAAAACAAGCAATAAAATAAACATTGTAATATTCTCAAAGATCTTCTCCTTTTACTGCAGGTTCAATTTGATGATGTGAACTTCATCGAGCCCCAGTTCCGTACGATCACGGTGCAGAACGTCGGGCAGGTGGGTAACAGTTTTTACTTTTTAAAAAACACAAGATTTCCTCTACTTTACTGTGTCTCTTTTAATAACCGTTAAGGGCCGCATAATGCCTTAATGCACTATGCCCTTTGTCAGCCTAGACTATGAATACAGCCTTGGTGAGTAATATCGCAAGTGCTGCCATATATACCATTTGAGGGAAGGCACTCTTGGGATTATGAATGTGCATTTAGATGTGGCCCTTCTTCAAATTGACTGAATATGTTGGTATTTGTAATAGCTACTTGTCGTTTTGTGCAGGTTCCGGTGGAGTTTGAATTCATCAACAAGCTGAACGAGCCGAGTTACTGCAAGCCCTGGCTCATGGTCCGACCCAGCAAGCACATCATCGACATCAGTAAGTGCATATAGAACATAACAAATACTTTAACCCTTTAAGGACGCATATTACTTTAATGTGCCTTTGTTGACATCATGCATCATGACGACAAAGGTAATGCATTTCTAGTCCGCTAAAACACTATGAGGATTAAAGTCAGGAAAGTAAAATATGATAAATATGATGCCGTTATGATGAAGACCGTAAATGTAGCTATGGTCAGCAAATTGCCGGTGCTGCATTCATGAATCATGCTGACCCTATTGAGTTGATAGATTCCCAAAGGGCCGGCATGATGCACCAAAGCAAATCAGCGAGTTACTCACCGGTGTTGCTGCGAGATGGTATTCTAGTCAACAAATTTACCTAACGCATTAAAACATTGGTAAAGGAAAACTATTTGTATATAGGCATGTTGCCCATTATATCCCTGTTTACTAGGCAGGCTCGGGTAACCTGAAATACCCTAATCTGGGGGTGTAATAAACCACAGCCCACCATACCATCAACACCTCACAACTTTGGAGGAGCAACTCACATGTTCCCATTCTGTAGTGAGAGATGGCGCCACCCGTCCTAATCAATTACCTCTCTGTCTGGATACGGCCATCTATATCCACCAGATTATGTATGATAACCTATTCTGTTGTATTTGAGTCTTGACCAAGAATCTGCCTGGAGAGTGATTCCTAGGCTTGTTGGACTGAACTCCACAGAGAGGACTTCTGATCACACCTCTGGTGTAGAATGACATGTTCCCTGTTAGACTGCTCTTATTACGACAACCTTTAATACGTCCCACCATACATTATAAACATGAGTACTTTATAATCCATGCCGTAGCTTCCTATACTGACTGTTTATCACAGGTTACATGACGATGGGCATTCTAATGTCTCCTAGCCCTTTAAGATCAACATAGTGCTTTAATACACTGTGCCCTTTGTCACCATGGTGCTTGAATGCTGCAATAGCAAGTAACTCGCCAGGGGTGTATTCATGCATCATATGCACCCCTCTGGGCTGATACACTCCCACAGGGTCCACGTGACGCACCAATTCAGCGTCGGCAAGTTACTCGCCGGCGCAGCTTTAGTATGTCATCGCAACAAATATACAGGAACCTGGCGACATCACGCTGTCCTTAAAGGGCTAGAGGATCCCACACCAGCAGCAGTCCGCCCCGCGGGTGCTGATACAGCTGTGTGGCCACCTACTTAGGGTTATTGGTTGACACTAGGAGAGGCCGGGGGATCATAGAGGGGGGGGGGGGCAGATCGTGGGAGCCATCAAAAAAGTTGGTGGACGCATCTCGTCATGGAGATCAGCCTAGGGAGGGCAGAGCGAGTGGAGATGACCCATACGATAGAGGCTGGAAAGGGGCCCTGGAGGTCCGATAGGGGATCGGGGTATGAGAATCCCAGAATCAACCCTTTAGGATGGCATATTGCTTTAATACTCTTTGTTTTGTTGTAGTAATTTATCTTGTCAACAATATCGACTCAATGTGACTGTGGGAACTAGTCGTGGCATGTCATTTCATAAGTCTTACCGGTAATTCAGTGCGATACTGGTGGGACAGTGGTATACAGTGTAGTTATAGTAGTACATGTAGCAATAGGTAAAGGGTGCTGGACATCCCTCCATGGGAAATGCTCAATGAGAATATCTGATAGATATGGTGGTTCTAGTACGGGTAGTGTGTATAAGAGTATGGCACCACTAAGTGAGTGGGAGGTAATTAATTACATGTCCCCATATTTACGGAGGAGAGTTCAGGGAGTGGGGATCTAAATCATGATGAAACTTAGAGGGATCATACTAAAAGCGGGCCCTTCCCACATAGGCCCCACTCCCTCCCCAACCAGCTGCCAGCCCAGGGCCGCCTAGCCCTTTAAGGACAGGATGATGTCGCAGGCATCATGTTAATTTGTCGTCATGATGCGCCAATGCAGAGCCATCTAGTAACTCACCGGGACAGCGCTGGCGCATCCTGCTGACCCTGTTAGGAGTGTATCAACCCCATAGGGTCTGTATGATGGATGCATGCATCATGACGACAAAGGGCATTATGCGTTAAAGCAGTATGCTGTCCTTTAAGGGTGGCAGAGTGGCTGGACGCTGCTAAGTGCCCAGAATAGATAAGCGGTGCGTATGGGTGTGTGGGGACCGGGAGGGGTGGCTTACCGCGGGTTGGGGGGGGGCAGGGTGAGTCGTGTATAGGCGTGTAGCTGGATGCATTATGAACCAATGAGATAATTCCCTGGCCTTCACTGCGGAATTCTTAGGGTGCATTATGTAATAGCTGGTACCCGTGTGACCACTGTTATCAGTGCTTGTCTCGCCAGTACCAGATCAAGCAATGGATGCGCCCATAGGACGACCAGCCTGACCCCTATAGGGGCATTCTGCATGGTTCAAATCTGTAGCAGAGCCGTTACTCTCCTAACACATTCTTTGTCAAGACTCAAACCCCAGATGCATAAATTAACATACATTATCAACATGTGGGTAAAGATGGCCGTGTCTGTACAGAGAGGTAGTTAAGCATGACGGGTGGCGCCATCTCTCGCTACAGAATGGTATGGGGGTGGGGTGGGACTAAACGTGGTCAACAAAGGATGAGAGAAGCTTTAAGTTAAGGAAGCAAGTAAGGGAAAGTATTATCCACAGCGGGGGCAAAGCTCTATATAAATTAAGAGCACCCAGCGCAATGGTAATACAGCCAGGTAAAATGGTCAGTTTTGGTCAGGAAAAGTCTGGGAAGGTCAGGCAAGTTTATGTTAATCTTGATTTCTTTTCTATAACCCTCGTTCGGGTAAAACAAAAATAAAAACCACAACCCTGAATTCAAAGGGCATAATTCACTAAAGCACTATGCCGTCATTAAAGAGTCGCCATTATTAGGGCTGCTTCAGCGTTCTTTAACATTACATACGCAGCTCAAAAGGTCTGCACAGAGTTTGGTTACATCTCAGACTTTAGTAGAATCAAGTGTCTTATTATTATTTCTGCATGACATTACACATACTCAAGTTGCGACTCCGGGCTATATAAGGAGCGTGGTGGTCTATGCCCAACTTTGACGAGCAGCTTATGGGACTATTGGCGACCAAGAGATGCCCTTGGCGGTAAACCCAGAAAGGCCATCTGTAAGACGAACCGATCAGGTTGTCATAAAAACCCATACACCAGGGTGTACATATCGTCCTGTAGGCGATGAGTGCGCGTTTATATGCGGCACATAGGGCTGATGAAAGACTAGCCATGTAAAGACCGTATGGTGCTTTAATATCCTATACAGAACTGGCGAGTTACTCCTGAGGGTTGCATTCAAGCTTAATTACCACCCGTTGGAAGTGTATCAACTCGGTAGGGTCGGCATTCATGTAGACTCACCAGGGCTGCATTCATGCATCACACAGCCGGCTAACTCCCATGTATAAAGTGCATCTTGTCTCTACTCCGCACCCAGACATTTGGAGAACCCTATAACCCGCACATGGGTTCTGAAAAGTATCTACTTTAGGCACTTACTCAGGGTTCCCACGTGTCATGGAATGTCATGGAATGTCATGGAATTTGAAAGTTGTCTGGAAAGTCATGGAATGTCATGGAATTTTGTAGAAAATTGCTGTGTGTCATGGAATGTCATGGAATTTGAAAATAATGGAATTAATATTACAAAATCTCCTGGAATATACCATTTGCTTTCTAGGTTTTAGAAATTTTCTCCGGGGACAAGCCCCCGACCTCCGCAAAAATGTCATGGAAAATTGAGATTTTTGTCATGGAATGTCATGGAAATGTCATGGAATTCAATCTGGTTTTTTTTGTGGGAACCCTGCTTACTTCCAAAGGCCCTTGTACCACCACCTTCGAAAAACACTATAACCCGCACTAGGGGTCTGATTCTCGGATAACCCGCGGGGTATATGCGCAAATTTAAGGTATCTATCACTCGCCTTAGTTCGACAATCACATGGTCATTAAAGTCACACGCACAGTGGTTATAAATAAAACATGGCCGTTGAATATAGTGTACATACTTTTGGACTGGTGCCCCATTGACACCAAGTACTAGTGCCTTAAACGTCCATTCTCCAAGGTGCTGTGTCCATAAACTCTACATCCTCACTATAAACATAGTAATCCTACCTAAGTGGCACTTCAGTATAGCACCCAAGGGCATATTTAAAGGTACCTGGGAGGGACAGAATAGTGACATCCTAAGTAAGCTGACACTGTTATAGAAATGTAACAACCACCGACCACTCCCCTGGGGCTCTCATTCTGCCGATAGCATTATGGACCACGCATCTGTGTGGGGACCGCTAGGTTAACGTTACTACTTGGTGATATGGCATTCATTTATAAAGCTGATATATCAATTTACTTCCCATGAATGGCCTGCTTATGTCTAGGGGAAATGTAGGATGTGTAGAATCATTTTGCCCTGTGATAAAATGGCGATATTGAAAAGAGGATTTATCCAATATAATAAGTTAAATACCATGGGTTGAGAAAGGGGGATGTATTCCCTAAAACTCCAGTTTTGATTTTTTTTTTAGACCATTACTGAATAATGACTTTAAAATCATGTTTTTCTGTGGAGAATAGATCTAATAGATGTTGGAAATAGACTGAATATACACCGTATAAGAAGCTAAATACCATCTTATACCATATTCAGTAGTATCTATCTTTAGACAGAATTTGTCATCAGTCTTTCTTTATTTATACTACGTTCTCCTGCGACAATTTCTACGATACATCTATCCTCAACATTGTAATCCGTTTTAAGCTGTGACAAGTGTAGGAACACAGAGAAAAAACTGAGCCAAAAAGAAATCCAGGTTGCCTCTAGAATGACTCCCCTCTCTAGAACTAGGGGAGCCCGGTCCATATGTTACTCCCTTGGGTGAGCCAAGGAACTACTAAGCATGTGACTCCCCTAGGTGACACCCCTTAGGGGTCAGCTAGGGGAGTCACATAGGATCCCTTAGGTCAGCCAGGGTTTCCCTAAAGAGGGGAGTCATTCTGGATAAAACTTAAATCTTCCTTTTGACTCTGTTTCTTTTCTTTTTGAAGCAGTAACCATTGCTTTGGAGATGACACACGGCCGCACATAAGTATCACTATTGGTGCCCTTGACACGAATCTTAATCAAACCTTACCTTACCCTGGGAAGCCTTGCTTGATTTCACAATTAGATATGTTTCTGCGTTTTTCTTCCACAGAGGAGTCGTGTGAGATCGTGGTGGAGGTGTACGTCGACAAGCTGACGGCGCCGCTCCTCAACACGGGCACCGACCGACTAGAAGACATCCTCGTCCTCCACCTGGCCGGCGGAAAGGACCTATTTGTATCCTTTTCAACACATTTTACAAGGAACAGGGTTGAAAGTCTTCAAAGTTTTCCCTGAAGTCAATTGTTCCTTAATTTTTTGTGTTTCTACTTTTATTGCCTCTATGTAAGGGGCCTATAATTGAACAATTTTTCATCCCTGAAGAATGACTAGAATTTCATCCCTGATCGTCTTGGGGTAGACTCCAGGAAGTCTTCAGGGTTTTCGTGGATTCCATGTTCAGAAGACCTACCGTGTACTTATGTACATAGAAGCCCTCCATTTGAACTATAAAAAAGTTGTTGCCATTGGTGAGTTCCATCTATGCGACTCAAACAAACCGCAGGGGATAAATGAGATGGCCGACGTGTTCGTGGCTCTAGAGCAGATCATTGTCGAGAATCTAACAAACTCCTCTAGAACGCACGCACAATTTAGGGGATACTACTTTTTAACCACCCTAAAAGTTAAGGGTCTTATGGACTATATACAAGTGGTTTTAGTTCGGGGTAAAATAGCAACTACCGTAGTCTTTAAATACCTTGTAAGATCCTTGACGTCGTTCTGCACGTACATTTCTAACGTCTTGTACACTTAATGGTGCCTCTCCTCCCGTCCACAGACATAACGATGTTTGAATTAATTACTTACTGAATCATGTTACTTTATTTTGTAGTTGTTAACCCGGGGTTTGAACTGGGAGGTACACGCTATCAAATACAGGGGTATTGCAATAGGGTGTTCAGGAATAAAATTTGGATGAAAGTTACACTGATTAGGTAGTTTCTAGCATGGCCACATCTATATATGTGATAAATTGTGTTATTCTTTTCTCCTTTGGGTAACAAGGACTCATTTAATTTCTGTAAATCAAATCATTCTGAGAGGAGGTAATAATCAAGGGTGTGGGTCTTAGCTGAAAAAGCGATTATCATTAGGACCCTAATGATAATGGCCTGCCTGCAGGACTCCCTACAGAATATAATTGTACCCTTACATCGGCTCATTATGGCTCCTCTGTAGTCTCCTTAGCTCTTTAAGGACGGCATGATGCCTTAAAGCTGTATGTTCATGCACCAACCTAGTGTCTTTGGGTAAATCACTGGCACTATGTTGATGCTTCATGCCAACTATTTATGAATGCATCAACTTGATAGGGACGCCATGATGCATAAATGCAGCACTGATACTCTCCAGGCCTGCATGAGTGCATCATGATGACAAAAAGCGTAGTGTGTTAAAGCAGGACTAGGGCAGGATAGAAATTACTCTCAACTCAATGACTTACAACTTATTTCACAGGGGGATTATCTGTCATAAAGGGAACTATCATTATGTGGGTTACCATCCATTGGGCATTAAAGGAGAAAGAATTAGTGTAAGAATTGAAAGAATCTTTTTTTTTATAGACACTCACTTCAAAATAAGAGATGATATGAAGTCGTAGGGAAAACTGGTGGGTTTAAATTTGAAAGAACCATATCACCACCAAATTGGTCCATGGGGAAATATCACAACAAATAACCCATTTGGAAACAATTGATTGACTTAACTAAATCAGCATATTAAATGCGCGGTCATACCCCAATAGACTGGTTTATCTGCAAACAATAATTATAATTAACGGAAATTGAATTGTTTATTGCCTAAGGAGGCTCCTGTTAGCTAATTGTTAAATGGAAAAGTTCAAATCCGAATTTATTGCTTGCCATTTTCAAGTAGAATCTGAGAACGTGCTTGGCAATATGGTAGCGCCAAGTGATTCTATTAATTGAGTACTGAATAGATTTGAGAGCGCTGTGTTTTGGGTCGTAAACGAAACCACTTCCCAAGGCCTTTTATACAACTCATTACCGAGGGGAAACTCATTGCGTGTTCAAATTATTAATATTCCCCAAATATTTATAAAAGCCGCTTTAATATTCCGTCTTGCAGGTAGAGTAATTACCGCTGCCAGAATTAACGGCCTCCTCCCCGCAGGCCTTCTATGATCGATAAATACCAGTCTGGAGACGAGGTTGGATTAGGGGGGAGTCGAAAGCTGCCCAACCTTGGTATTGCCTTGTTAAGTCTTTAAGGGCTGCGTAGTGCTTTAATGCATTAAGCCCTTGGTCAGCATGATACATGAATACAGCTCTGGTGGGCAACTCACCAGGGCTCCATTCATGCATCATGCACACCCTTCAGGAGTGTATCAACCCCGTAGGATGGGCATGATTCTTGAATTCAGCACTGTCGATTACTCACCAGGGATGCATTCATGCATCATAACGACAACGGACATGGTGCATTAAAGGACCATGCGGCCTTTAAGGGTTAAATCCGTATGTGAAGGCAAATTGATTGCAGAGATTTAATCAGGGTCATGGTCATGTTCATGTGGGTTTTATAAAGTAGGCACCAGAAACAAGTCATTTCTAGTTCTGGGTTTATAGGAGGATAAGATAGGTTCACAAAAGAAATGATATGGCGTTATATATGTCGGTCCATATACCCTCAAATGAAACAATATAACACTATTTACTTATCGGTATATGGTTTGATTAACGTCACTGGGACCCCTGGCTGACATTACTGATGTGTCGTAATAACTGAAGGATTACCTGAGTAGACTCGCATGCAGACACACTTATAGACCATGACTAGGGATTTCATTGACATCCAATTTATGTCGATGACGATTATTGGCATATACCGTAAATTCTCGCGTATAAGCCTAACTCGCGTACAAGCCGCACCCATAACTTTGACAAATTATATAAGCCGCAGTGGGGGTCTGAATATTCCGATTTTGGTACTGTAGTATACTCATAAAAACTCTCGTATAAGCCGCACCCTATATAGGCATGTTTGGTATCAAAAGAAAGCTGAGTCTGACTCACGTAGAAGCCGCGGCTTCTACGCGAGAATTTACGGTAGTTGTCAATATATCAATGTATTGCAATAATATTTAAACTATTAAGTACATCTTGAACACTGAGAATAATAACAAAAACAAAGGTTAATGGTAGCTGAACACCAGTCCCATTATATTCACAGACAATTTTCACATAATAATCATCAATATGAAACATAAAACTCCCAGCTTTAAATTCTGCGAGGTAGGAACCTGACCTAAGGCCATTCGAGAGGATAAGTACCCCAACTGTAAGCTCAGTTGTTAGACTTAGGACACTATGTCTATTCCCCCCTCCCCCTCCCTTACTAAAAATGGTGGAGAACAACTTTTCTAAGGATGCACTGAATGCAAGCACATTCAGACACCATGATACAAGCCCACACGGTGGAACCAACACAGAAAATCTTAAATATCAGTCAGTCTGGCCCGGGGAAAGGTGGTTTGGGGGATGGACCCCCCTCCCCAAAAAAAGAAGATATCAAACTCACTTATAACCGAGGTATTTCAAAGTGGTTGATATTTTCTCCCCAAAAGTCCAATTCCAATGAGGTTGACTATTAGTAACATCTGGGCCTTCACGGTACATGTTCTGTGTCGTGTATAGATATACATGTTGTACATTACATGACCCTATGTCTGCCCAGTGTGGCAGTCCCTCCTCCTGTATAGCTGTAGTTCTCACTGACTGAGGCAGCTTATCAGACCTCTGAAGGAACTCCCCCTCCACACCCACCACATCCCTGAGGCCATCACTAGCTGCAACCAAACTTCGTTTTTCTAACGAATTTTACGACGCCAATTGCCTGTCAAGCTGGTGGGGGTGCCGGCGGCCGGTGAGTTATTAAGTAATACCCGTCCCCGGAGCCGGGCCGCCCGGATCTTCTACCAACGCCCCGGGCCCCGATCCTCCCGCCGGGGAAGAGGAGGGACTCATCAGGTTGGGGAAAGGTGGTGATGGTTAGTCCTTTAAGGGCAGCCTAGTGCTTTAATGCACTGTCCATTTTGTCATCATGATGCATGGAAGCTGCCCTGGAGATTGACTCGCCGGTGTTGCTCTTCATTCATGCATCATGCCGAACGTGCTCGTTTGATACAATCTTAAGGGTTGGCAAGATGCAACAGTGCAGCACTGGCTAGTAACTTGTTTAATAGCACTATGGTGCATCATGACGACAAATGAACATGAAGCCTTGAGGTAGTATCCGGGTTAAAGCCGGAAGGATATCTAATGTTGGTTTTAGAGAAGGGTATCATTTTTGGAATGAAATGAAGTGAACTGGAAAGAGCATTACATCTGTCGGCTCTGGGGACTTGTATTTGACTTGGTATTTGAAGCTGTATTTATTTGTATGTGACTTTACTGAAGTACAACGTAGAAGGTAAAAAACTGGTGCAAACATACGCCATGATTGAAGGCCGTAGGAAGAATCCATTGTACGGAGAAAAGAGTAGGGCTTAAATTTACGTAGTACCGGTAAACTTGACCAACCAGTACAATGAAATGACTCGCATGGGAAAGAAGTAAGGGAGTGCTCAATTTTTAACAGGGGGGGGGGGGGGGTGCTTTCGCGCAGACTCGATGGCTACGACATCAGTGGGTCAATAATCCAGCAAAGTAACGTGCTGGCTTTTTCGCTGACAACAGGTGAAATTCTTTTGCATCCTGCTTAATTGACTCAGGCCCCCCCTCCCAATATATCTATTGGAAACTAGAATGAAACAAAGAACAATGAGTGCCCCCAACTGGGATGTGTACAATACCCAATTCCACCATCATCGACTGACAGCGGGTGCAATGCATACACAGCGAAACTGAAACACAGATATTGTTGATGTTTACTCTCTGACGGACTCACTTTTTGGCCAAGAAGTATAATGGAGGACACATACAGCCAGGCGATGGCACCACACCCACCTGCTTGCCCACACCCACCTGTTTGCCCACACCCACCTGCTCGCCCATACCCATCTGCTTGGCTGAAATGTGATAACATACCATATAGTGTGACACATGATTTGAGGGTAGTTTTGACCTAGGAATATAAATTTGCTCTCAGAATGATTCATTTTTCCTGAAATAACATTTACAGATTCAGTCTTTCAGTTTATTAATTCAATCACTTTTTCACCTTGGCCTTGAGTCATTTGTGATGTTAATCACACCTTCAATCTTTTCATGTTTAATTACTCCGCTCAGTGTCATCCAGTTCAAGGAATGTAGATGACCCTTACTTTACTCGTCTCATCCTCAGACCCACCATGATATCTCCTTACCCTATCCCGGGGTCTCGACCTCTCCCCCTTGTCTCTGACATTGTCTCCCGAAATTTGATATGTCAGAAGCCATACCTTACAAAGAATTATGAGCGTAATTGTTAAGAAATCTCACCAGTATTTTCTTGTGACTTGCCTTTGGCAAGTGGAAAACTAAAAAAACTGATACATTGGAACTTGTAACAAGAGTTCATGGAAAAAGCAATGCGATAGAACCTGATCCAAGTGGAGCTGTGTCCAGATCACGTGATTGTGAACTTTGTGTAAACTGACCACTCCCCATCCCCCTGCTACAATGCAGCGTGACATGAGATATTGGTCGGTCATCCCATTACTGGCAACCCTGAAATGAGACGAAATATAAGCCATGTCTTTGCTGAAGCACACCACTATAAAAGACAACAACAAAAAAACATGGCGTTGATACTCTCCCATAGGGTGGGAATGATGAAGGTCTGGTGAATAGGTCTAAATTCCTTATCTATATAGTTTCCCTATAAAAAATAGGAAGATATTCAAAATATGCTTTAGAAATTAGATGCACTATGTTCTAATACAATTATTCGAAGAGAAAATGGCAAAAATGTGACTTTTCCTAGGACATTGCCTGTCTATGTAGACCCTTTGTCCTCCCCTTAGCAACCAGACAAATGCCCCCGAGAATATGTACTTTAGTTCTTTACATTCAGACGACAGTAGCACCATGTACCGTACTTGGCTTACAATGGTTTGGTCCATTCTCTGGTGCCACCCATCGAGGTCAATTGACTCTCTGTACGTATACAGTCATCTTTATCCACCGGCAAATATGCCGTCCGATTCGGACCTAGACCAAGAATCTGCTAGGAGACAGATTTGAATTGAGCAGAGAGGCCTTCTGATGACTGCGCTGCTGCAGAATGGTCTTGGTCTAGGGGGGCCCTGTCCTTGTGTTCGCTGCATATCCTGTAATCTATTGTCAACTACATAGCTGGTCACCAATACATCACTAATCAATGGGCAGCCCCTAACCCGTTAAGGGCCGCCAAGTGATTTGATGTGATATGTCGTCTTAGTAACTCGCCAGTGTTGCATTCAAGCGTCATGCCGATTATACAGGGTTGATGTACACCCGTGGGGTTGGCTTGATGCATGAATGCATCACTGCCGAGTTAGTCTTCAGAATTGCATTCCTACAATACATTATGCGGACAAAGGGAGAAGCCTATTAAATCAGTATGCAGCCCTTAAAGGGTTAATCTGCTCAAGAGAAACAGTTGACTCCCTACGACGTACTAACTGCCTCTGGTCTTCTGAGAGGCAAACCGTGTGCCAAGAGTAATTGTCGGCTAATGAATGAAGCCCTGACCAGATGGTTGGTGCAGCCTGTGATCAAACATAGACATCTGTTACAACATACACAGTGTTGTATATAGGCATACGGCTGTTATCTATAGACCTAGAGTTGTATTAGCCCTTTAAGGACCACATGGTGCCTCATAATCCCATGTTAATTTGTTATCATGACTAGCACAAACTGCAAAAATGTGTGCGTCATGCTGACATTGTTACTTCCCCTTGTACTACAGGGTCGGCGTGGTGCATGGATGCAACACTGCCGATCAAGTAACTCACATGGGGCTGGGCTGTATTCATGCATCTTGGCGACATTGCCTTAAAACCAAGTCAACGAGTTAACAAAGTGTAAGGGAAACGACTTTGTTCTCTTGATATTGGTAATGTTTGATTAAGGAAAGAACAAGGTCGACACAGTTTGGATCAAGTGTACAGGTTGCAAAAATGTGAAGTTTATTCAACTAACCTAACAGGCAAAACTAAGCAGCGAACGAACTCCCTATAGAGTTCGGAGTGGGTCAGTAGGCTTCTAGTCAATAAGAAGCATGGGTCTCCTAGAGGCAAGTGTCTAGAAGGAACCGACGAGTTCCATCGGACGCTGGCTATATATAGGCGGCCTGCCTGCACGCGCACACGCAGACCAGAAGCCTATAGCGACCTCTATCCGTACCCCAAGCCCGGAGCAGGTGCTGCTACCTGCCATCGGGCTGAAGGGTTCGGACCAAACTCGCAACATAGCGTCCAACAGAACCCGTCATATAAGAACCCAATACCTAGCACCTACAAAAGTATCAAAAAGTGTTAACCTTCTGCCACCCTACAGCCCCCCTTTTCCAGACTTAGAGGTTCTGACAGTGTTCTGACCGTCCCTCCTTTTCAAATTGAGGCAAAATGTGCATAGTGACCACCCCCTTATATGGGCAAAGTGAGGTCTGAGGTCCACACAGAGCAATAGCAAACTCACCAATTAACACTACCAAATTAACAGTTAGCACTGCAAACTCACCAACTGGCCCTTTTTAAAAATCAGAAATAGTTTGTGTGGTCAATTCATGCTGCCTTAACTCAAGACACCTTCCTTATGCCCTAATTCCCATTGGGATTAGAGGCTGACTGCCCTTCCCCTTTACCCTGGAAATGAAGTGACCGCCCCTCCTTTTTAGCCCTACTGACATTTGACCGCTCCTGCTCCGAAAAGTCGTGCTGCAGTCGGTGTCCAAATTCGAGTTCCCCCCCCCCCCTCGGGATACGCCTACTGTCTGTATGGAAATAAATCACAATTCAACTCGAATTAATCGAAAAAGGTCGGCGTTTAGAGGGAATAATGCAAGCAGTAATTGAGCTAACATTACCATTGGGTAGCCGTTTGTTTGCATTTCCTGATCCATGTGGTAGAGGGGGATGATTTATTTTGTGCGTGGAAAACACATTTTCTGCTCAAATGAACTTTCTGAAACACCTGGGCCTCGCGTGGCAGTGTATTGGCCGTCTTAAACAAACAGAAGGGATACTCTTCTTCACTCACATCAGCCAAAAGAATAAGTTTCCGCTTTTTCCAAAACCAATAATTCCGCCACCTGATGCGAAAACAGATAGCAAAGGGGGAAGATGTAAAAAACCGCCCAGTCGCTACTGTTTCATTTCGTCAACTGCTCTTTTGTTGGGAGCTGAAACACTCTGAGAGAAAAAGCCCAGCTTAGCAGTGAAATCAATATTTCTCAAATAGAACTTGGGTGAATAGTCTTTTCAATAAATCGTGAGTATTTCTTTTGGTTTTACAGTTTCATGCCATTCTGGGACAGAGGGAGTGAGCAGAAGGCCTTTCTGTGGGGTCCAAATCTCTAACAGAGGCGGCACTCCCCTAGCAGGTTCTTAGCCCAAACTAAAATCCTACAGCATGAATTAGCATACATTTATATCCGCCGTAGGATAACGATGGCCGTATCCGCACAGAGAGGTAATTGACCTCGAGTGATGGCGCCATCTCCCGCTACAGAATGTTTGAGTGACGAGAGTATAACGCGGGTGGGGATGTGTTTTCTGCTCGGGAAACTCAGGACGTTCTCACTTAAGGAACATATGGGGTATAAACGCAAATAAAAGAACACTTGCTATCCTTCAAAAAGAGCAGGGGACCTGCCCCAGTAGCGGTTTTCTCCTTCACCTCATAGATGCGGTCATTCGTTTCATAGATTCGATCATCCATAGATGCGGTCACTGCTGTATTGGGCAAGCAGCATATAAATATCTGTTCTACTGCAAGGTAGACTCCCACTATATGTGGCTGACTCCTTGCCAACGTGAGATATAACCCATGAGGTACTTGATACATGTACATCTGGATGTACAAATCAATCAATCAATCAATCAAGTAGTGCTGGGTGATTTTGTTAGAGCAAAGGAGCCAACCAGGCATACCATATTGACCCAAATAAGGGCCGGGGTCTCAAATAAGCGCTAGTCCCGAAGACCGACAGGAGAAGAAGAGCCTTGGAATAAATTAATGCACTATACTCGGGTCTGAAATAAGCGACAGTCTTCTACAAGCGCCGTGGGTGTGGGGCAATTAAAATTAATGAGTACCCAGGCGCTTGTATAGGCCAATATGGTAGCTGAATTCTTAATAGGGTCAAATAAATAAAAAGTTTTGTTTCAGGTAACATGGGAAGAAACTCTAGGGTCGGTAGGTCGGATTTTTTTTTTTTTTTTTAACTTTTTTCTTTTCTACTTCCCCTCTAAAATTGACCCAAAAAAGTGTAAAAATGGAGAGATTTTTTTCCCAAATTTTGTAAACCTACAATTGAACCCCAAAAAGTCTAAAAATATAAAAATTTCTTCAAAATTGCGTAAAAAAACGTAGTGTCGGCCCTGTTTAGATAGGGTCGGTCGGGTGACCTGAAACGAACCTTTTTTTTTGCCTAGTGTAGGATGAGTCCAATGTATAAAAACAGCTTGGTTGTACAAGATTGTACTTCAGGTTAACTTAGTTGTACTCGAATAGGATAGACCGTACATGATATAGTAGTATCCCAAATTACTTGGCTTTATCCTACTTTATTGAACTTGATCATTTTAATTGACATAGGGATACTGCTAAATATGGAGGTTTGGATGTGCGCGCCCAACTTTAACAATATAAGTCGCACCAAACTAGAGCAGGACAAGACAGTTGAAGGTCGGGTCGTGGCAGCGGACGGCTATCGGGACTCATCCTACTCCCGTTCCCAAATCCTTCCGAAGGAAGGCTCTGGTGACGACCACTATGACCTTGAACTTGCATTTTGCTGGGTTTGGGTAATTGGAACCAGTGAACTGGAACTAGAATGTATAGCTTCGCGACGATACCTATGGCTGCGCTTTCCCATGCTGTGGTAGACTTACAGCATAACAAAGGCCTGTCCCTCTCACACCATGTCTATGTGGTGTTGGAGGTTAAAGAACCCTTGCTTCGGTAAATTTGTAGGAGCGGGATATCTATCTTTTGGCTCATCTCATAGATTCAATCATCCTGGATACGATCATCATTCTTACTTGTGAAAAATTAAAACTTGAGTAGGTCTCACCTGCATAGTCAGTGGGACGTTAAACTACACAAAAAAACAAAACAAACAAACAAGTATGATGGTAGTTTTACCATCATACTTTCTGGTTCCACTTCTTGTTCCTGTCTGGGGTTCCTGTCCACTGGTTCCAAGCTAACCACAGGAACTGCCCCCCCCCAAAAAAAAAAAACAGCAAAAAGTAGGTACAAGGTCATAGTGGCTGTCACCAGAGCCTTCCTTCAGAAGGATTTGAGGAGGAGAGTACACTCATCCCACCTTGACCCCGACGTATGAAGGTGGGATTAATTAATCCAATCGCCGCGGTGTGGCGCTACGGGGAGCACTCGGTGTCACGGGGGATCTCCTCTGTGGGGCTGAGCCCTTTAGGGGCAGCATGGTGCTTTACTGCATCATGCCCTTTGTCGTCGTGATGCATGAATGTAGCCCTGGCAAATAAATCGCCAGGGCTGCATTCATGCATCATGCCGACCCTATGGGAGTGATACATCCCTGACAGATGAGCAGGCAGGATGTACAAACGCAGTGCTGTGGGGTTACTCGTCAATACCTCATTGGTGCATGGCGTCTTAAGGCGGTATGCAGCCCTTAAAGGGTTAAGGTGACTAAGTCATCCCCTATGAGCCCCCCCCCCCCCCCCCCTGTGGTGGCCTGCCGTGTGGGGTGAGTGGCTGCTGACCACTCCCCACACGGTGAGCTGCTCCTGTGGCCGCTGAGCTGCTCACAGACAGACAGCTGAAACGCCGCACACAGGGGAACGACCGTGTCCAATTAAAGCTGTCTGTGTGTGTGTGGGGGGGGGGGGGTAAGGGGATGGGGGTTGCTTTGACATATACACTTATACTGGTGGTAGTGGTGGTGGTGGAGGGGGGGGGTATTGCCTCTCATATTAACTAAAGTTCCAGGTATTCACCTCCCCCTCCATGACACACAGCTCCCCAAAACCCAATTTAATATATTTTTGGTGCAATGAGTACTAAACTCTTTTATTAGAATAATACACATCCAGTGACGTAGCAGGTTTTCCGTTCAGGTAAAGAAACAAGAAAGAGATCGTTGAATCATGTATAAAGCCAATTCACTATGCGATAGTGCTGATCCGTAATGTAGTGGATCCACATATATAGGACAAGAACAATGTGCAGGGAGGGTTAATTTGATGATGAATTAATGATATAGGATAAAGCAACATACACAAAAGGATGGGAGAGAGTAATATGAATTAAACGGATAAATACAGTTCTGCATTCTCAACATTGAAGTAAGTGAATTAAAGTAGCATTATCCAATTTTGTTGCCGTCACACATAAATAATAAGAATAACACAAAAATGTATCAACACTCTCAAATAACACATCATACATTTTTCTGGGGACAGATCCGCGCGAGACATGTGACAAAAGATGGATTATTCAGTTGTGCATGCATTCCATTCAGTTGTTTAATGGAAATAAAATAAAAGACAGCAGAAAAGAAAGCCACTGAAATACTATCACCACTGCTTAATCCAATAATTGATACGCATTAAGCCTAACACGGCAAGTATTGGATTAAATCCAAACACTTCTTAGTGCTACTTTTATGGACGTGGGCGACGTTTTAGGCGACTCTGCAAGAGAGAGTCAATTTCCTTCTTTCTGAATTCAATACTGGAAATCAATTTAATGCGGCGCGCTTATTAAAACTGGATTTCATTTCTGATAAAATGACGCAAGTGACATTTGAAGTGTCTCTTCCGAAATAGTTAATGCACGTCAGAGACGAGAGACTAATATCAAAATGTAAAGAGATAATATCAGTAAAAGTGCTCACTAGTTCTCTGAAAGCTTCATCAGACGGTGTTTTACAGGTTTTTGTTCATCCAGAGATGAACATTGTATTGTTTGAGGGAGAAAAAACCCACTGATGTTTGATAACCCTTTCAAGACAGCATAACTCTGGGTGTCGATCACCAGTGCTACATCCCGGGTGCTACATTCATACATCATACCAATCTTACCGGGTTCATGCACTCCTGAAGAGTCGGCATGATACCAACACTGATGCAGCACTGGCACCAGCGCTGCATTGGTGCATCATGACGACAAATAAACATGGGTATGATACGGCCCTTAAAGAGATAAAGAACTTGAGTTCTTAGCGGCCATTTTAAATGCCGCGATAACCGCCTTTTAAAAGTTCCTATTACATCCATCGCCACAACCTTGACACTTTGATATTTTTGTCACTTTCTCCCAGTGGGAATGGACTGATAGAAGTAGAAGTAGGAGGGACTGGGTGTGATACCAAAAAGAGGCGCTAGGCGGCGAGACGCGTCTGGGAGTGACGACGACGTCAGCTGACAGGCGGGCGGGGTGATTGTGTCACGTGACGACGAGCAGACGACAATTACCGACGTGATCCAGGCGGGATCTAAGTGACCGGGATCACACCGAGATGGCGGCAACTGATGGCTGGGGGAGGGAGGGGGGGGGGGGGCGTGTGTGTGTTTGATGGTGGGGGGGGGGGGCAACAAGTGACAAGGACGGCGGTAAATGGTTGATGTGTACTCTTGCGGTTGAGACGCTGCCAGATGCTTAGACGATTAAACCGACCGTCATTGTGATTAGCGGAATGGGGGATTAAGATGTCTCAGTCAAAACAAGGAGGAGATTCATTTTATTTCATGTGGAGAAACAAAGTTAGTATGCTTAAGTACTGCTGTTGTCCACACAGTGCAATGAAACCGATCTTCAAAATGTCGTTTTTGAATATAAGTTACTGGATCCATGATTACATAAGATGAGTACAGAGATCCACTCTAATCGGTCTGAACGCCTTGTGTGATACGTCCCAAGCTTGTAGAGGAACCTGTCGTTCAGACAGATCATCATGGGGATCCTCTGTCTATATACTCAATACAGTAATACGTCACGTTGTCCATGTATAACTTACGCCTGAAGAAAATAGTTGTACCCGGTGCTAAAATAGCTGATGCCTCTACTTGCAAGATAACCCTTTCATCGTCATGATATCGATGCATTCATGAAGACATGACGAGTAGCTCACCAGTGCTGCAGTCATGCATCATGGTGTTGACCATTCACAGGTTCAGCATGATGCACCAATGCAGCGGCGACGGATAAATCACCGCCACTGTATTGGTGCATCATGACGAGAAACTCAAAACATCGACCATCATGCCTTTGCAATCTCCAGCCACCATCGTCTAAAACCTCTCTTTTCCCATTGCACTCAAACTCAAATAATCAATGTATCATACTCGAGGATGACCCAGTGGCGTCTGCTCTTGCCCTCATTTTTAGGATACACTCCTGTCCGTTTTTAAAGATGGTGTATCAGTTAAATATTTAGAGATTTTTTAGTTTTATCATACTACTATTGTATATCCTATCCCATACATCTTCCCTAACTTTTAAAATGATTGACAGTGTCTTAGTCTATGAGATGAGCACATGCAGTGCAATATCTTTTACTGTAGGTCGACACTAAAACTGTCTATGTTGTGGTACTGCATGGCTCAGTGCTTTCTCTACCAGGCTAGTTACCCCTGTACTCACCTGGGGGAGTGACTGAGTCAGAGTGGTGAATAAGCAACATTATTTTCTATCTCAAATCATGCAGTTATACACAAATATATTTAACATTGAGCACTGCATATCAGCTAAAATAATAGCAAAACCCTTGACATTAAAATTATATCCATTTTGAAGAAAAGATTTGGGAAGTCTATTAGCTGATACACCATCTTTAACCATTTAAGTGCAGCATATCGCTTTGGTGAACTTTTGTCGCAGAGTCCCTATAGAGCCCCCCCTGCCGCTCCATAGCCCACAGGCACAATCAGCGGATCCCTGCCCAGTGGGGACACCTACGCCGTAAGGTCATTCATGTAGTCTAATTGTGGCTATTCGTTGAATGGTGTTACAGCTGACTAAAACTTGCACTATACAAGATGTATGTTGTACAGATGCACTTTGTTACGTATAATCTGTACAGTGCATTTCACACACCATGCATTGGATCTTTCAAACTGTGCGTTGTGACCTACGAACCACACGTTTTTACATAATGCACTGCGAGTTTTATGGCTTGCAAAGCCCACCAGACATTTATTATTGTCAAGCGCGTGCATGAGGCCCTTTGTAGCATAACAAATATGTCCATAGGTAGCAGGGCAGGTGGGCCATCAGATGGGCCTGTTAATCTTTTAACTTGCACAGTTGTTGTGAAATACAACCCCCTACTCCAGCTACCCACCGTCTCCCACAGCCCCATCTGACAGGCCTCTAGTCCTTCTTAGTGAGATGTCCAGTGGTGTCCACTTGTATCAAAAGTATTGTATCTGACCACCAGGGACCAGCTCAAGCAGATACCGTGGACGAGATTAGGGTACAAGTAAAGTAGGGTGACTTGATTGGTATTTAGAATGGGTGGTGCTTATGCCGACTGTTCGGATTGGGGGAGTGGTTTATAGGACACTGCTCTATGAATCCAGAGGTCCTGGCTTTGAATCCAAGGCTACATGGTTTCTTTTTTGTAAATGATTTGACTATTATTGACCAACTGGAAAAAACAACATATTTAATCTGGTTTATTAACCATATAGGCTTAGAATGGATTGAAAGTCAGGACGTTAGCATTGTTAGACTAGTGCCCTTACTACTCCCCCAGTCTAGAAGGTGGCATAAGGAATATTCAACTTCCACTCATCTATAAGATTTCGACCTCTAAAACTTCCGATTTTGGACATGCCAGGAACCAGCATCAGCTATAGGTCTCACAACGTAGAACCACTACATCCCGCTAGTGCGGAATAGTGAGAGCTGTGCCTGCCGGTTCCACAGGTTGTTGAATTGGAGAGGAGTGATTATATTGGCACATTGTGGCTTCAGTCTCTCATTATGAAGCCAACTGTGCCGCCGGCCACCTAGTCAGAGATACCCCACTCCCCCATCCTACCCCCTAATGCCTCTAATCGCATTCCTTGCTTTCTCTCCCAAGGTACTACACAGGAAAGTCCCTGATTGTGCTTCTGAAGATACTCATTTGAAAGTGAAGTGTCTACTCACTGCAGAGTTAGTATACCTATAGATGTCGCTACCTTACAGACAATGTACAAGGTGAGAACCATATATATATAGCCATGTTTTGGAAAATGTATGATAGGGCAGAATTATGGTAAATCCATTGTATTAAATGTTCTACCATCATATAACAATGAAACTTCCTTGACCATGTACCAGATTTCCGTTACCGGTAGCTACGTCCCCAGCTCGTTCGGGTCATCGTTCGAGGCGCTAGTCAACATGTTCTGTCCTGTCAGGGAGATGTCCTTCGCCAAACTGCTCCAACTGGTGAGTTATCTGACATCTTTTCTGTTGTCTTTTCAGATGACTACTGGCTCAGTCTCACGACTTTGTAACAATTTGATCGTCTTTGACCGGATGACGTCTTTGACCAGGTACAGTCTTTGGCCGGGAAACGTTATTATAGCATAAATTAGACCTATATAGTAAGAAATGGGTGGAAAAAGTCAAAGGATATTTTCACACTATATGAAAGGAAATTTATTTAAAGTTTGTTATATTTATATGTAGGCTCTTTTACATGCATTATAGCATAATGTTATATTTCTTCCTCTGCCCGGTCAAAGATATCACTTTCTATATTATGTGGAATTTGAAGAGGTACACTGTCCAAAGTATTATGTAATTACCATCCACATATTTTCTCTAATAGTAGAGATATGGGGGGAAAAAAGAAAAATAGCCTTTTCTGGCCTCCCGGTCAAAGACGTCACCCGGTCAAAGACGTCACCCGGTCAAAGACGATCCAATTGTTACAAAGTCGTGAGACTAAGCCTACTGCAGAAAATTTGTTAACCATTTAAGGACTGCATGATGCCTCCAGGTTTCATGGCAATTGGTTGTCATGAGTTGAGTTGACTTTTTTTTATTTGGCAAAAGATAACACTATTAGTAGAGCCAAAGACAACGCACCATCATCATACAAGAAAAACATCGGAAACTTGACAGTTCCACACACAAATTGAAGAAATAGACAGTATCAGGCAGTAAAGTAGGCAGCATATAGTGTCCAAGCGACTAGGAGCATGTTTTATGTTAGATACATTCAAATTAGTCACTCTAGAAGTGATCATCAATTTTAAGGTCAGCAACAATAAATTTTAAGGCTTACAACATAAATATGAGACTTTGGTGGTACCAAACACACACCGTAGTCAGCATAAAGCATATTACACTAAATATATTCAGCACCTTCATTAGTTGCTGAATTACATGTACATACATGATGTACCAATGCAGTACCTGCAATTAACTTGCCAGAACTGCATCAGGTTTGTTATGAATTGATGCATGAATGTAGTACTAGTGAGTTACTTGTTAGGGTTGCATTTATACATTACATTGTATAACCACATAAAGGGAGCATCTTTAATTTAAAAAAATATGCTGCCCTGTAAGGGTTAGTGTAGTTAAGGGTGTGGGTGTGGGGATGGGAGGGGAGAGAGACACTGTAGTCATCACTAAAGCGTCACTTTTACCACATAGTAGGTATTGACAACTGTCTGCTGTAAATAAGGCCAGACCAAAAAAAAAAATTGGTCAATGGATTTCGCGCACCATATTTTCGGAAATGGAAATTTTTTTTTTTTTTGAAAAAAAATTTGTCAATGGATTTCGCTCGCCTCATTTTTTTCAAAATTGAGAATTTTTTTTTTTTTTTTTCAAAATTTTCTTCCAGTTATTCCCCCAGATCAACCGATAAATTTTTATGTTAGGGGTCCACAAAGAACTTTTGTCGGAGGCTGGTTAAAAAAAAAAAAAAATTGTCGCTCGCTCCAGTTTTCCACCAACAAAATCCATTGACAAAAAAAAATTCTGAAAAAAAAAAAAAAAAAATTTCGCTCGCTCGCACCATTTTTTGAAAAGTGAAATCCATTGACCAACTTTTTTTTTTGGTGTGGCCTAAGCAATAAGTGTGTCCACAACAAGTTTCTTGCTGAGGATGATGATTCCGTTTTTTATTAACTGAGGATTAAAGATGGATTACGTTTATATAAATCTGCTGACAAGCATGGCCTCGTATTGCTTAGTTGGCCATAATGTTATTTTAAAACCGTGTTATTTGTTAAGATAGGAGCAGAGCGGAGGGACTATCGTTTTTACATTTTAATATGTGTTTGAAAATGGGGTATCGGTAATCTGATTTTGATTTCTGCTCTGATGAATTGTGAGAGACTGAGCATGTAAGTGTATTTCGGAAATGATATTAAACTAGCTAAAACCGGCACTTTGTGTACGTAATATTAAAGTGATGATGGTTTTAAGTTGGGAGGCGCGCTGTAACCCAGTAACCACTGGTAAATGTTATCCTGTAGTAATAAGTCTACACTATATGAAAAAAGGAATCACCGTATACCTCCATTTATAGGCCCGGCCCAAGATATATAGACAAAACTCCATGCTGTTGACGTACATGCACATCATACTTTACGAGTTGAAGCTGGGTCATGTCACACGATGTAGAAGGCTGAGTGTGATATGACCCAGCTTCAAGGAGTGATGTATGATGTGCATTTATGTTAATATGTGGGGTTTATTAAATGGCCCTACTTTCTTAAAATGAAGAAAATCAACAAATTTGGAGGCCATGGAGTATGGCTACACTGTACTCGATGGGGGCATGGAGTAAGGAGCTCCCATAGGCTTAGCATTGACAAGGCCGTACCACCATGTAATAAAATACATTGTAGCTCCCTCCTCCTCTAGAGGGGTCAACCTTTTTAGCCCGCTGTTGTTAAATAATGACCATCCCCTTACATATGTAATTAAATATTTGAAAGTCAACATTATTGGGCTAACGAGAATCCCCGCCCCTGTAAGATATCAGAAAACTATGAGCCTGCCCAATTTATAAGCCCGGCTCGTTATAAGGTGTGTCCAGTCACCTTTTGACGCCCGGACTGCGAAATGGGCAAATACGGCATGTGTACAGTAACCATGAAAAACATTACCATTGTCCACACGATTAGATAAAGTTATTCCCAATATCCCCCCCTCTAGTTCTCATATCTCATAATCAACCTAAGTACCTTAGTGCAGGTTATCCTCAGGTGTGGTCAGAATAAAGACTCATCATTACTGTGCAGAATGGAGGACTAAATGTAAATAGTATTTTTTTTCTACTCATTTCAGTTTCTCATTCTAGACAGACCATTGTTGTAATGGATATTAATGTTTAATGTCATCGGGCCAATCTAATATTAAGTCACAAAACGACCACATGGGAACTGAATACTAGAAATAATAAAGAATATGAACAGTAATCGTATTACTTGCTCTTGTCGGCGGACGCAGGTTACTCTCATACAGATGTGCTTTATGTCAATTTCATCAAAATACAATTTAGCGTGTGAGGTAACATCATCTAACACCCCACAACTTTCATTCTGTATTAAACAAATATGGTCTACAAATGCAACAAAACTCTTGTCAAAGCAACATTGGCTGTAAGTAATTTCCTGTTTTTATCCTCCACTATATGTGAAACCCTTTCGACATTTGGTTAGTAATTCTGCCGAATCAACAGGCGCAGCTCAGGGCGGTTCTCTTGTTGGCCGTCTGTTGGTAGACCTAGTAATCATTCACGATTTGGGGAAAAAGACACAGTGCGAATGGCCAAGTAAAGGAGGTTAGGATGTTTGATACAATTTTTAACAGCTTTGTTGTCGTTTTGTGGCCGTTAAGTGGTCGATAACGAGACAGGGAGTGAAGGCGGAGGCTGTCGGCGCGGCCGTCCGCCCACCGCCCCGGTGATCCTAATCTCTGCCGACACGGTAGATTTATTATCAAAGACAGTGGGCAGGGAGGCAGCGGCAGAAGATTGGAGGCCGGCTAATAATGACAAATGCAGCCAGACTCTGAAGTTTGTCATGTTTGCTCGCGATCTGTCAGCCCGCGTCCCCAAACCCCCGCTCGCTGGCGGCCACTAATCTAGCCCGCAGACGCCGAGCGATCGGCAGCAGAGCTAATTGGAACTGGGTAATGTTTGACTTGCATCATTTCCCTCTAAGATCCCCACTCCCACCAAAAAGTAACAAGAGAAACATGTCACTTTTCATTAGGCCCTTGGTGGGATAGAAACAGGCTGTGGGGCTTCAGAATGCTTGTCCGCCGCTCGCTCCGCACTGCCGCCTCGTCAGCCGCTCAATGCAAAGACAGGGTCAAATGCTATAAATGCACACAGGCCCTCTGCTTTTCAAGGTCTATTATGGGTCGATTTTCTGCCTGCTTGGTGCTTCCCACTTGTTCCCAATACAGATGAGAGACACAGTGAGAGCTGGGTGGGTCGGGGTGTAGTGGCAGGGAATCTGAGCTCCTTACGGGCTCTGAAGGTCAAAGGAGCCCCAAATGCAGGACTAGCGCCCCCTAACGACAGCGTCTCTAACTTGTCATTGCCCGCCTTGCCACCAGGGGGATCACAGTAAGCAGGGACTGCAGCATGTGTGTGTGGGGGGGGGGGGGTATTCAAGCAGACCAGCGCGCTTGATCTTTAAAAGTGGGGCCCGGACGCTGGAGGAACAAACACGACAAAATTATTCTGATATGGCAATTTCCCGTTTCGCTGTGGCCCCCTGTCCTCATATCCCTCGCCTGCCTAACGCGCCTCCTTTACCCCCTGGCTGTATTGGAGGCTTGGGGTGGGGTGGTCCACCTTTGAGAGAAACAGCTATTTTTGTCCTTAGCACTTTAACAATTGTCGTATAGCGCACTAACGCAGTACTAGCAAGCAACTCATTAGCACTGGTGCATCATGACAGACCTTTTTGAGTGTACCAACCCAATATGGTTTTCATGATGCATTCATGCATCATAATGAATGCATCATAACAACAAATGGCATAGCTCCTTAAAGCACTCTGTGGTCATTAAATGGTTAATCCTACACGCTGTGTGCAGCTTTGATCTTGTAGGGGTGTGTTTGAGGAATGTGTAGGCTATAGACACAGGTACATGACCATGGAAACAGCTGTCTGTGCTGAAAGCATCTCGCTCATACATCTAGTTATTTTCAATAAATTCAATTGACTTTTAATTCTGAAAATTGTTGGAAGCAAACATACATTTTATGGTGTTGTTGGCAGCCAGATCGTCGGGATAAAAGGAACAAAGGTGCTGATAAGAAATTCACCCATGATGCACTGCTCTGGAGTCGGGGGCCTAACCACAATGCATTGCTCTGAGCCAATATGGCGGCCTCCATAGCCTAATGCGCTAGTCCCGTATAGTTTCTGTTCCAGCCGTGATGCACACGGTGGCGCCACTGGTACTTCTTGTACTGCGCTAGATCTTAATGTGTGCAGAGCGAAATTGTACCACGCACATCTTCGCCATTTATAGTCCGATCGGCTGGCTTTTTGACCTAGGGACAGAAGGCGGTACACGCCCGCAGCCTGCAACTGTCGCCCACGTCCACCTGCACAAACACACCCACCTGCTCTCCCACACCCACCTGCTGGCCTGATATGGAATAACATACATGTATGACATATGACCTGAGGGTACTTTTTAACAAGGAATTCATTTCTGATGCCAGAATTGACCAATGAATGATTATAAGGGAGTATTATATCTAAGTACATGATAAGCTACACATCCAGCTTACCCTGAGTCATCTGTGAGGTCACTCACACGCTCAATCTTTGGGATATATTAATGTATGTTATCAATAGTCAAATTTATATGTTACAGTTGAACCAGGGATGCCAAGGATTTTTTCGTAATTTTACGATATTTGACCCCCTATTACGCCCATTACGATTTTGGATATCAAATTATGATTTTCAATCACCTCTTGTAAATGTACCATTTTTACGATTTTTATTACGATTTCAGCCAAAAATTGTACGATTTTGGGGTCCAAAAATCGTAAGGAAAAACGATTTTGGGGTGGGGTAACTTGGCATCCCTGCAGTTCAGTTTTTTCATCTCAAGTCTCCCCAGGGCGGGGTCCTGTTTATGAAATAAGTTTAAAATGGTTTGTTACCTGATACCTACGGTCATATCTCTCCAGACTCCTCACCACTAGAGTCATAACTTTGTTTGTTCAGCTGGGCTCCCAGCTTAGATGGGGTCAGTTTAAGAGTCACTTCAAATGGTATCACATCTCTCCCATATGTTACACGAGACACAACAGCAAGAGTATCAAGTTAAACGGCCCTGCTATTGTGAAAAAAGGAGTAGAGCCTGAAAGACAATACCCTACTAGTAACCTGGGAAGATGCAGTCCTGGGGATGACACGCGCTTCAGTTTCAATGTTGCGTCGCGGGTGAGCAACTAGGGCTTTTATTTTCGGCCCTTGAAAAGTCTTAAAAGTATAAAATAAGATAAGACGAGTCTAACTTCGAGTACAGGTGTGCTTTGTGCACGCCATCCCCCCGGTAAGTCACGTCCTGGTTAGGGACGCTGTAGGATGGACGTGAGGATCCTGAACTAGACTCTCTCAAACCTGTATTATTGGGACCTAAAATCAAGAGCTCTTGTAGTATTAACCATTTAAGGTGCACATATTTCTATATGAGTCAGAATGATGCGTGAATGCAGCACTAGGGCGTCTTCCTGCCAGTGTTATACCCATGCATCATGCCGTATCTGCGGGAGTGTATCAAACTCGTAGGGTCGGCATGATGCTTATATATGTAGAACTGGCGAGTTACTCGCAATGCTGTATTGATGTGTCATGACGACAAGAGACAGGGTGGATTAACGCTCTATGCGGCCCTTACAGGGTTAACATGTCAGTGTACCTTCCTGTGACATGTACAGGTATAAGTACATGTCTGTGTTGAGTCCCTTTGGAGTGAGAGCTAACAAGTCATGTGCGAACCTGTTAACTATAAATGCTGCTAAAGCTAAGGCTGTGCGTTACTCGTATGAAGATAATGTAGAGCTTGAAGATTTGGCAGTTAAGAATAAGAAGTTGGAGTCGGTTAAAAAATACAAATGTTTAGGATTTACATTAGACAGCTGTTTGTCCTTCAAATATGAACTTATGATCAAGATAAATAGTAGAATTAATCACAAAATCTGGATGCTTGTCTGTTTCAGACACTACTTTAGATGTTAAAACACCTCTGCTGATTCTAAAATCAATGCTGTTGCCCTATACTGATAATTATAATATTTCCTTCTCTGGGTCAAGTTTGGTTTAATCAAAAGAGAATTCAAGTTCTGCAGAACACTGCATTGAGAGTGTGTTATGAGATGTTTGATGAAGAATTTGCAGAAAACAGCTGGAGTATTGCCTTTAGATTTAGGAAAAAAGTACTTGCAAGGAGGAGTCTCGTGTAATAGATTGCTTGCCATGGAGTCTTTAGAGCTGATAGTTGATAGGCGTACAAGGGCTGCAGATGGGTCTCTGATTGTGGGTTATATATCACACACAGAAAGAATAAATTTGTGTTGATCTTTATCAAAACCTGGTAACTCTATTCTCTATTTATAATGGCTTTTAGAATTTCCTTTTGAAAGTTTACGATAAGTAGCTTAGTTGGTATATATTAAAAATGCAGGGTTCTATACTGAAATTCGAATTAATTGAATAAGACATTTAAGAGCTGAGCAATTGATTGAAATAGCGAGGTCAAGTCTGGTTGTGTACTTTGGGTGTGCTTATGTTTCATTGAATTGTTCTTTTGATATCAAATTTAAGGTTTGTCATCAAGTCTTCATTTTTGTCATTCTTGATGCTTTCATATGTCCATACACTGAGCTAGTTTTTGAAGCAGCAACACACAGGGATGAACGTTTTTTGATGTCCCGAAGACCTGTTCTTACCTATAGAGAAACTATATTCAGGAGTCTCCAGACACTTCCAAACTGGAGCCAGGTTTATAATTAAATGATAATGATTCTATCTTCTTTCCTCTACAGGAGAAGAATGCCAGTGAGGACTGCCTGTCACCGTCCCCAGATAGACCACTGGATGTACCCAAGGAGCTGTGGCGACTCGTCAACCACATCTACCAGAAGGGCATGCAGACCGTGAGTACTATACCACTACATAGGGCTTATATAGGGAATAAACACATCCATGATAATCTGTCTGAATGAGTACTATAACACTACATAGAGCTTATATAGGGAATAAACACAGGTCTACCATAATCTGTCTGAATGAGTACTGTACCACTACATAGGGCGTATATAGGGAATAAACACAGGTCTACCATACTTTGTCTGAATGGGTACTATGCCACTACATAGGGCGTATATAGGGAATAAACACAGGTCTACCATACTCTGTCTGAATGAATACTACACCACTACATAGGGCTTCTAGTATAGGGAATAAACACAGGTCCATGATTAGCTGTCTGAATGAGTATTAAACCACTACATAGAGCTGCTATAGGAAAACAAACACAGGTCTACCATAATCTATCTGAATGAGTACTATACCACTATATAGAGCTGCTATTCCGTATTAGCAAGATGTCCTGTGTACAGCGCCATGTTGATTGGTACCAGTGTTTACAAGCAGTGTAACCGCCAGCAACCAGCTCAGCCAAATCTCTGGTCCGAAATTAGGGTACAAACAGGGTGTGAGTATTGTGAGTGGGTTGTACCTGGGCATTAATTATGTCACCTGTCCCTCATAGAGTAGTGGTTAGCATGGTGGATTCATGATGAAGAGGACCTAAGCTCAAATCCCTCCCAGGCCACATCTTGTCACCATACCATTAACGACCAATACATTTTCTTACTTATATACATATAGTTCCTTTGAAGAAATAGGAATAAAATATTTGTTCAAAGACTATTGATATTTCTTTGATATCATTTCAATGTTGTTACTCACTTCTAGTATCAAAGCAAAATATATTTGATATCTAAGAATGTAAATTCATGGTATGGTCACCAAGATATGACTTGACAGGGATTTGAGCTGAGAAACGAAATTTTACATATTTTCAAAAGCTTGGTACATTGTATCTATATATACAATTAACATGTACAATTAACTAGTTAGATATGTACAGACGACATTTCATGTTCTAGTACTATTCCCAGACAGTTTCAGCACGCGTCTATTCGTTTTGGGGCCAATCACGATGTGTTAGTTCTACATTGAGACAACATTAAATAATAATAAAATGCGTCTGTGATGTTTAGCTCTGTTTCTAGTCACACCTCGGGGTGGCGGGTCACGTCGTTTGTTTCCTGCCCTAATTGTGAATTGTTAAAACCCTTTAAGGGTCGCATAGTGCTTAATTAGCCATGTCTTTAGTCGGCAAGATGCAGGAACGCAACCCTGGCGAACCAGCGCTGCATTCATGAATCATGCGGACCCTCTAGGAGCGTATCAACCCCATAGGGTCGGCATGATGCATGAATACAACACTGGCGAGTTACTTGCCAGGGCTGCATTCATGCATCATGCCGACAAGAGTATTAAAGCACTAGGCGGCCTGTACAGGGTTAATGGCGGAGGGCGGCCCGCCCCCACAGTATGCGGGGACTGCCGATGTGGCAGCATGCTACTTAGTAATGAGCGCCATTCCCGTCACGGTCACACACAGAAATCACGCCGCCGTGACCACCGGAAATCACCGCCGACATGACCCAGCCCCCCCCCCTCACTCACTCCTCACCCCTGGGGGTCAAGGTCACATCCAGGGGAGCCCCCAGGGTCATGTAGTTAGTGCTGTGGTAGACGCTAGGGGGCGTGTGTGTGGGTGTGGGTGTGGGTGAGGGGTGGGGTGGGTAGGGGGGTGTGATTCTGGTTATACATCATCTAGTTAAGGCTGGCCTATTGATTGAGGCCTTCACCCGTATGACAAGGCGCAGATTACGCCCGTTTTATAGCTACCCGGAGGACGCCCTCTCACACCACCACCCCACCACCGTCTTACTCCAGCACCCCCTTACCTCCCACATCTCTTTAACCCTTTAATAGTTGCAAAGTGCTTTAATCCATTATGCCATTTATCGTCGTGATACATGAATGCTTCTCGCCGGGGCTGCATTCACGCATCATGCCGATTCTATGGGTTTAATACACACCTGAAGAGCCACCGTTATGCATGAATGCAGCCCTTGTGAATAGACCCCCCAAGGCTGCATTTATACAGTATGACGACAAAGGGCATGAGGCATTAAAGCAGTATGGGTCCATTAAAGGGTTGCCCTCCCCCAGACGTCTCAGTCCAGGCGTGCACGTGTATACAGCCGAGTCCTAACGACCCTCCGCGCGTGCTTTGTCATTAGGACTACTTAGACGCCTTATAAAGCTCAAAACGAGCGGCAGGAGCAAGACCCCAGTCAAAGTGCACCCGAATGACCCTTTTTTTTAAATAATAGAAAAACCCAAACGTGCCTAGGAAAATAGATGGGGCTTGAAAGGCAATCGGGCCGTGTGAAATATCGGCCCTGGCTACAGCTTGGATCTCCACCTTAGTATTAAGCGTCACACCTCCTGCCCGCCCCCTCCTCACCTCCCTCCCCTCCTCACACCCACCCTTACCCTTAGCCGTGGTATCACCCCCCCCCCCGCCGCACCCTTGTGCCCCACCCTACAGCCCCAGAGCATAGCCTGCCTACACCAGCCCGCTGGCTTCTTAACCCAAGGACAGCGTGATGTCTCAGGGCTTCAGCTAAGTTGTTGTTATGGGCATCAATACAGCGCAGGCGAGTAATTCGCTGTGCAGCTCTTCTTCAGCGTGTATTACTCCACATAAATGAAGCTCTGACTAAGCTGCACATTATGCTGGTTGCATTCTCTACCCTGGTAGCTCGCGGTTCTGTAGTGACTTCCTCCAGGCTCTGTCCCCCACGTATCTCCCAGTCTTGTCTAATTCTAATCCTAATCCAAGAAAAACAACAAACCAGCAAAACTGATCTAATACCTCCACATGCCGTGCAGTATTACCTTGTGCAGATCTTATGCAGAGACGATTCACATAGACTGGTATTCAAATCTTTTACCACTGAACTCTGAACGTGTAGATATTGTCAAAAGTAGAAAGTTTGATGTTCAATTATTAGCCACAATGGTTAGTTTCTAGTCACAGCACCTCCCATCTTCTATTCCACTTACTGCACTATAAATAGAGAATAGTATATCCACTGGTTGATAATATGCATACCCTCCTCACCCCCGGCCCCGTCCCTACGACTGATTCAGTAAAAGCCTGCGTGCCCAATGCTCTGAGTGGACCATATTTTTCGGCTAACCTCATTGGTCGCCCGGAGCAACTGGTTTTCCCCGAGAACTAATTTCCCGGGCATGGCCGGGCAAGTTTCCGCGACGACAAACTCAGAATTTGATTCCTATGCCAATCCCATCGGTGAGCGGTGCCCGATCATCTCCGCCCGCTCGCCATATCAGGATTTGGGCGCCGCTGGAGCGCGGGGATAATGGCCATCTTGTGAGGCAATGCGCGGGCAGACACCTCTGGCCGCCAACAGGGAGGGAGAGGCCACACCGCGTCTAACAAGCTTTTCTGGATGGCCAACATAATAACTGCTGTGGTAGGAGGGGAGGGGAGGGATGTGGAGGACCCTGGGGGGAGAGCACCCACAGGGAAGGCTGGGTTATAGCTATGTGTATGAGGTTTCCTTATACAAACCTATTTCACATCTACATGGACTCTATACGGATGCATGCAATTGTAGATTTTGTGGATAGAATATACGTTCGGATTGCTAGTCATGCTTTCTAACAGGGCAGACATGAAAGTGTAGTCTGGAAAATTCTACATAATCACTGGTATATATTATGAGTTAGCAATGCGATGGCAACTGCTGGAATGTATACCAGTTGACCGTGATCTCCATATCAACATTTTCCTAATTATTTATGTTTTGTCCCTACTCCTTACCTACCTCTAACTTAGCATGCACTGTGTAGGGTAATGCCCTGGATGTGACAAAGTTGTAGAAATAAGGCGTCCTTGGGAGCATGCGTCAGGACACTGAAATTTGATGATGGTAGGGCGGGTAGTGTGGAGTCAGGGACAGATCACTAGTCCTTGAGCGGCTGTATATAGTACTTTGCTGCAGTATGTCATTACTACCATGACACCTGAATGCATCCATGCATCATGCCGAATCTATATTGGGGTCGGTATACTCCCAAAGGGTTGGCATGAGGGACCAATGCAGTACCGACGAGGTACTCGCCAGCACAACATTGGTTGCATCATGATGAGATATGAACATGAAGCATTGAGACATAATGCTGTCCTCAACCCTTCAAAAGGCGACATTTGTCAGCTTAATACACCAATGCAGCCCTGGTGAGAAGCTCGCCGTATCAATCCCCTAGGGTGGGCATTATGGTTGAATGCGGCACTGGCGAGTTACTTGCCAGGGCTGCATTCATGTATCATGACCACCAAGGCATGATACATTAATACACTATGCTGCACTAAAAGGGTTAAAGGGTTTACCAGGCTCCAGTGCTGCAGGTGCCGGTGGTGTGCAGGCTGGGGTTACCCTGCAGTGGCCGGGGTAGAGGAGACATGAGTAAGGCAGTTTGAGGAAGGTGTCTTGTGTGTAATGCAGCCTGACTGAGGCCTGACGTGGGGTCTGACAGGGTCGGCGGCTGCCCCTCCGGCCGGCTATCACGTCTATTTGCTGCCTAATTGACGCAGGTCGCGGCAGGGCGCGGTGAGACATGCGGCCGGCACGGGGCCCGTGCGGGCTCTGACCTCCGCCATGACCTCCAAACACAGTTAGTGCAGCAGGTTAGGTATAAGACATGATACTCACCTCTGACACCTCCCCCTCATCTCATCCACCTTCAGTTTACCTTTGACACCTTCCCCTCATCTCATCAACCTTCAGTTTACCTCTGACACCTTCCCCTTATCTCATCCACCTTCAGTTTACCCCTAACACCTCCCCCTCATCCCATCCACCTTCAGTTTACCCCTGACACCTCCCCCTACTCTCATCAACCTTCAGTTTACCCCTGACACCTCCCCCTACTCTCATCCACCTTCAGTTTACCCCTGACACCTCCCCCTACTCTCATCCACCTTCAGTTTACCCCTGACACCTTCATCTCATCAACCTTCAGTTTACCCCTGACACCTCCCCCTCATCTCATCCACCTTCAGTTTACCTTTGACACCTCCCCCTCATCTCATCAACCTTCAGTTTACCTTTGACACCTCCCCCTCATCAATCTCCAGCGGCAGATATTTCGCGCGACATCGGTCTAGGCTACACCTCTGCAATATCCTTCCTCCGTGCGACGGAAAGGGACAGATTCTGTCCATTGCGCACCTCTCTTGAAATATACAATTCTCCATCTATGATTCGATTCAAATATTTGTATGAAGGCCTAAACTTGAAATTCTGAAAATTACAGACAGATTGGTCATGTTTTTGTGGTAAAAATTGCTGATTTTCTTAGGGACTATGTTGGAGTAGGGGTACAGGCAGTGTGTGGTGCGGATAGGAGAGCAGGGAAGTGGTACTGCTTTCTAGACTTTTTCCACAGGAGAGTGCCACATTTGCCCCTCCTATTACAGAAGAGTTCTTAGGTTTTGGCAGAGATTTGTAGTGACCGGGGGAACGGAAGTCTCTGCCGGGGAGATTGCCCCCTCATCTCATCCACCTTCAGTTTACCTTTGACACCTCCCCCTCATCTCATCCACCTTCAGTTTATCTCTGACACCTTCCCCTTTATCTTATCAACCTTCAGTTTACCTGCCGGCATATTCTTTACCAAATCACTGTGGGTTTAACTCTGTACGGCCTGCATAGTGATTTGGTGCCCTTTGTCGTCATGATGTATGGACAAGGCCTGGTGAGTCTACTTTTATGCATCATACCGACCCTACTGGCTTGTAGAGGATTCTACATTATTACCATTATATTTTGGATAGGTATGGATAATTACATAGATTGTACAGTGGGGCAGTGTAGTATGCCTTACTACATGTTAGCTGAGGGTTTGGTACATTTCCATACACTACTCACCTGGATCTTGGGTTCATTTGGATGTACGACTTACAAGAAACTAAAGACTGCTTACCTGAATCGGAGGTTCATTTTGATGGTTACGATGGTTCATTCTTTTGGAATGGACTGGGTTGTAGGTTCATTTCCATATACTACTCACCTGAATCCGACGTTCATTTTGATGTACTACTTACAATGGTTCAGTCGTATACGTATGGACTGGGTTGTAGGTTCATTTCCATAAACTACACACCTGGGTCTAAAGTTCATTTTGATGTACTACTTACACGGTACAGTGTGTAGTGTACTCACTAGTACGGTCCTAACGACTGGGATCTAGGTTCATTTCTTTATACTACTTACATGAATATTTCCTGATGTACTTCTTACTACGTTCAGCCTGCCACACTACACATTGGATTTCGGGTCCATATATTATTACTTGCGTGGGTCTTATGCCTATGCTAATGTACTGCATGCAGTGCGCTGTTCGGGAGTTTAGTATATTATCTATGAGGGGCTGCCGTAAAATCTCGCGTATAAGCCTCAGACTCAGCTTTCTTTTGATACCAAACATGCATATATAGGGTGCGACTTATATGAGCATTTTTATAACTATAGTACAGTACAAAATTAGCAATTTTCATAACCCCTCTGCGGCTTATATAATTTGCCAAATTTGAATTGAATTGTATTGAATCTTCTATTGGTCGATAGCATCTTTCTACGCTGTCTGCCCGAGCAAATCCCTTTACATGTGTTGTCAATGCAATGATCTTAGTTGGATTGGTGATTCAGATCCAGAAGTTAGGTGTGCGGCTAATACGCGAGGCTTATGTACGAGGTTTTACGCTAGGTTGATTTCCATATACTACTCACCTGAATCTTACGTTCATTTTGATGCACTACTTACACTGGGTGAGTGGAGTGTCGTGGCGTAGAGCTTGGAGGTTAGGTTTACTTCCTTATACTACTCACCAGACTATTTGTATGGTCAAAATAGAAAACAGAAAATGGCTAAGGCTGGTATATTTGTATTCGGATGTCGATCTGCAAACAATCCGGGCACCTGCATATACAGTTACACCAGCATAGTGAGGGATTAGGTTATAATGACACGGTCATGGAGGGATGTGATTGTAGAGCTTAGATGCGGCAGTCCATATTCCTTGGTTTGTATTGTAGTTGCTAGGCTGTACCGGGGAGGGGGGGGGGTGCCGGGGGGGGGGGGGGGGTGTAGATCTGGTTAACCCTACCGGCATGTAGCCATTAATCACACACAACATGACAAGGCCAAGGAGCGCGGTGACTGGGGGACCGGCCCCGCCGCCTTTCTTGCCCTTTAGTAGTACATTTGTCGGCATGATGCATGAATGCTGCCTTGGCGAATAACTGACCAGTACTGCATGTATCTATCATGCCAACCTGTCGGGAGTGTGTGAGGAACACCATAAGTGTGGCATTGTCCACAAATGCATCCCTGGCGCGTCTATTCGTCATTCAATGTATCGTGCATAAAAAGGGCACAGCACATTAAAGTACTATGCGGTCCTTAAAGGTCGCTCCCCATGTCCCAGGCGGTGCCGACCCCTGGCAGCCCCTGCCCCCTCCTCCTCCCCCGGGCGGACCGGGAGTGGCCGGGTTATGTGGACGTACAGAGGGGCGCGTTCTCACTCCAGCCCCCCCCCCCCCCCGCCGTCTGCACCACTTTGACGTACCACGCCGCAAAGTTGTCTGCAAATTGAGTCGGCCGTCCCATGGAGGTCTGGGGTCTTTGTGGGACAGGGGAGTTTTGGAGGTGGATGAGTGGTGGTATGGGGGAGGGGAGGTGGGTTACGGGACCAATTCTATTCTATACATTCGAGATACAGCAAACAGATACAGAACATCCACCCAGGCGTAATCCCTAAAACACGCATATACAATTTAATAGCACATGATTGTTTTAAAATGCTACTTTAGATGTTTGCAAATTGTATTAATTACATCCAAGATGTTGAATTGTTAAATCAAGTACTTTGATTTAACATCGAATGTACCAGGTTAGTTAGATAAATCCACTTATGACTGACTTATCTATCTCGTAATATTGACAGATGTCAGTTGTGTTAAAACGGTTCACAATGCGCCATAACTCGGCGTAGAAGACAGCGACGCACAGAGAGTTAAGGTCGTTGTGTATGCATTGAATATCACCAGCGCCCATTAACCCTTTAATAGCCGCATCATGCTTTAATGCAGTATGCCATTGGTCGACATGATGCATGAATGCAGCCTTGGTGAGTTCACTCGCCACTTCATTCATGCACCATGCCGATCCTTAAGTGCTGTATCAATGCAGTAGGGTTGGCGTAATGCTAGAATGCTACTCGCCACGACTGCATTCATTCATCATGCCGACAAAGGTCATTAAAGCATTATGCGACCCTTAAGGGGTTAGAGCTGAAACTCAATAACGTCCGGAGATGAGTCCTGACTGATTCAGAGCGCAGAGAAAATTACAAGTTGCAGTGGTGTGGTCGTCTCTATGCATCAGGCACTTGAAGCACTTGGCAGCCCCCCATTGTCTCCGCCCCTCACCATGGCCACTAATACATGCAGGTATAGCGCCGCGCCCATTTCCATACATATGGCGATTTTAGTCATCTGCCGCCGCCAAGAAATGAAATCCTGCCGGTGACACACACCACTTGAAAAACACTGCGAGCGGACAAAATTGATTCCAGAAGAAGAAAAAGAGCTGGTACCAAGAGCAGCCACTCTACTGAGACCCCCCCCCCCCCCGACTGACTCACACACACACACACACACTCACACATTTCCCATTCCGCGTGGCCTGTCCCACCCGACCCAACCCAGCCCTACACACACATACACACTGTTCAAACTTAAGGGTGATACTTAGGGAAACTTTTACACTTCCCTTGCTACATAAAAAGCTATGCTGAAACTGCTCATTATGTGCGGCCGGAGAGGTGGAGGGGGTGCCATCCTCTAGAGCAGCTCACAGTGCAGCTCACAGCCCCCCCTCCCATCGGAAAGTTTCCCAAGAGGTAAGGGGTGGTCATTCTTTTAACAACGGGGGGAGGGAATGGATTTTAGCAACTATTATTTTTTCACTCCGCCCCAAAGCCATAGTAACATATTTTTCACTGAAAAGAGATAGCACCCCTCCTCCTTAAATATACCCCCTTATTAAATAATGACCATTCCTTGGTGTCCCACCCTGAACACTCCTCCTGTAGGTGTCTGTTAAAAGTAGTGGTCGTGTCAGTTGTCCATCAAGCAGGACACACCCTTCAACCCTTCAAGGGCAGCATACTGCCTTAATGCATCGTGGCCTTGGTTGTGAATGCAGTCATAGCGAGTAACTCACCACGGCCGCATTCAAGCAGCATGCCAACCCTACAAGATTGAGACACTCATAAAGAGCTGGCATGATACAAGAATGCAACACCGGAAAGTTACTCGCCGAGGCTGCATTGGTGCATCATGATGACAAATGTCACCTTTTAGCGACACATCGTCCTTAAAGGAGTCAACACTCCACCCCACCCACCAAGACGTCATTGTGGTACCAGGGGAGTTAGCCACTGGTAACTAGGTGCCTTAAGGATTTCCTCCAGGGTGGACGGCAGAGGAACCTTTCATCAGGGAGGGTGGGAGGGGGCACTGACCAGAGTGGCCGCAAAGTGGTTTCGTTTTAGGTCCTAATGTCAGAGGGTAGGGTAGAGCCGCCGTCCTCCTGGGCCATTAGCCCTTTACAGGCCGCATGGTACTTTAATGCAGTAGGCCCCTGGTCGTTATGATACATGGATGCAGCCCTGGTGAGTAACCCACCATGGCTGCATTAATACACCATGGCGACCATACTAGATAGATGTATACACTCCCAAAGCGTCAGCATGACTCACCAAGGCTGCATCCATTATATATCATGGCGACAATTTGGCACTTTTAAACACTATGTGACCTTTAAATGGTTAAGGGCCTGTGTGCCCACTCCCTCCACTGACACCCTCAGGGCGCCCACCCCTTATGTCCATCACTACCTAGGTGAGGGGTGGTGGCACAGGTGAGTATGGGATCCTCCTGAGGAGAGTGGAAGTGAGAAGTCAGGGTAGGTTGTCGAGGAGCTAGAACGAGCACGTGTAATGGTGGTTTAAAGTGGTGGTGTTCAGATATATGATAAGGGACAGCGCTGTTTGTGCCCCATAAACTGGGCTCTTATACCACGTCTTAATAAGAATGAGCACATGTTATCACCAATAACTACTTTTTTCCCCACACTATAGACCAATGCACTAATAAAGGGTGACTTTTTCATAATAAAGATGTGTTAACCTTGTTTTTAGCAGAATGCTCTTAAAATTGTCTGTAATGGCTATGTTTGTGAACGTCTCATGATCAGAAGATTCCCGGGTCAATCATCTTTCTAATAGTAGATATTGGAATGCAGGATTTTGAGGTTGTATTTATGTATTTGTCGGTCACGCTTCAGAAATGTTCATAAACTTTATCAAGAACTTTTCTCAAAAGTCACCCCTTCTTGCTGCATTGGTCTATAGCCATCTATCAAAGGTGCACCCTACCGGGAACTAAAGATAGTAAAATACATAGAAGGGAAAAAACACAAACACCAATAACTACTGAAGTTATAAACATGAGGAGGGATACCATATATATACTCCAAGAATTATAATCGTGTTACTGCAATGCAAGCATCAGGGGAAAGCAGAAGGAACACCTGTCACTACCCTTCCCTTTCTTTGTACATGTAGTTTCCCCAGATCCTGTAGCCCGTTATAGACGGCCTGCTCGTTTATCGTCGTGATGATGAATCCAGCCTTAACTTGCAAGTAACCTGTGAGCGTTGCATGCATGCAGCATGCCGTCTCTGGGGTTGATACACATCTGAAGTGTTGGAATGATGCAGCCCAAGCAATATTGATGAATTAATACTGGTGCATCGGGGCATCATTGCGACTGAATATGAAGCATTTGGGTATCACGCAGCCCTTAAATGGTTAGGGCTGTGTCTCACGACCTTGGGCCAATGTTTTTGTCTGACCGGGTGCCAGCTCTGACCGGGTGCCAGCTCTGACCGGGTGCCAGCTCTGACCGGCCTGAATAAAAACGGGTTATTTAGGGCAGATGATGATAAAAATGGACAACTAATGACTAGTTTAGAGAGTTATTACATCGATCAACCATTTCAGCCAAATTCTATGTCCATCTGCCCTAAATAACCCGATTTTATTCAGGCCGGTCAGAGCTGGCACCCGGTCAGAGACAAAAACATTGGCCCAAGGTCGTGAGACACAGCCTTAGGTGCAGTGCTGTAGAGGTTATTGGTAAGTGGCCGGGTTGTGTGTAGGTGGGTGAGGACTGACACATGTACTGTGTGACACTAACGCAGGTAACACAACACTAGAGGTCTCAACCTGAGCAATTAGTCCACACTCCACACATTAAGGGCCACATAGTGCTTTAATAGGCTCTGCGTTATGTCTTCATGATGCATGAATGCAGCCCTGGCGAGTCTACTCGAAAACGCTGCATTCATACATCATGCCGATACTTAAGGAGTGTATCACCCCTGTAGGGTTGTCATGATGCATGAATGCAGCCCTGGTGAGTACACTAGGGGCTTCATCTATGCATCATGACGACCAAGGGCATACCACGTTAAAGCAGTCTGCGGCCGTTAAAGGGTTGCCGCCTCCCGCTCACACCTCGGTCCTCACCTGCCTCGTCCTGCTACATTAATGATGGCCGTACTGAGTGCTCCTCCCGGGGGTTAATTAGGTGCTGGAGGAGCCACCTGAGATGAAGGGGGTAGGGAGAGGACATCCCAGGTGTTTATGTCTGTCACTCTGAGAGCACTTATAGCACACCTACTACCCCCGACATCCCTACCATCCAGGCCTGCCGTACAGTCTTAATCTCTAGAGTTGTCAGACAGCCCCAATTCCTGGAGACGTGAAATAAATTGACCCTATGATAGTTTGAAAGGTGTCCCGAATTAGGGCCTCTGTGCGACGTGAAAGCTTAAATTGTGTGTTTAAACATGTGTTCATTTCCATGGGTACGGTGGACGTGGCGTGTATAGTCCCAACACTACATTCCGATGTGTTCATTTCCATGTTTCATGGAATAATAGAGAAATAATTGCTATATTCTCAAGCCATATGCAATTATAACTAAACCTGTGTGCCTTTATTGTGCCGTATTATTGCAATATTTCAGAAACGTTGAAATAAGGAAATCTGACAAAAATAAGTGTTCGGAATTAAGGCCTAAATTGACATGTATTCATTCTCACATTTCCTAGAATATTATAGAAATGATTGCTATAACACTAGGCCACATGTCCTGAGATATTTGAAAACACTAGGTGTCCTAGAACTGGGCCTGTTACTCTTGCATAACATGTTTACTCCCTTTGGAATACAGACTTGAGGGCTTTTTTATGATTTTATGTCATTTTAAAGGCATAAAGCCCCCCTCCCCCATCATTTTCACAGATCCAGTGAGAGAAAAACTGTGGAGGGAGGGGGGGGGGGGCGTTTCATGATCTAAAGGTACCCGATCCCCCCAGTAGATAAATTAATCTCGAATACCTCTCGGATAACTTTAGGATTTTGGATCTTTGAATTTCTCTGAAATCGGACATTATTTAGAATGATACATCTGACGAGATGCCTGATCGGATATCATAACAGAGAGATTGATTTCTGGTGAAGATAATATGATACTAGGAAAGAGAAGTTTCGAAATTGAAATCGACCAAGGAATTCAAAGTCTATAAATCGACTCACAACAGAGCCTCTACTTTTTACACCGGCAGGACTCTCCCGACGTATTCTATGAGATAATATCTATGCCCGCTCTAGTTTGGACGTACTCCAATTTATATTTACAATACCCAAGTCATAAACAATCTAACTTCAGCCCATTTATTGAACCTACATCAACTTTTGAATGAGGCATCGTTTCCACTGCACACAAGAAACTCTGATGTTAGAAGGAAACCGATCTCTAAACAATTAGTCTCAAAGCAGAGCGTGGCGAGGCGGCATTACCAAGTTGGGGAGCTCCCCTTTCACAGATAGATGTCATTATGTAGAGACTGCGTGCGCATGTCAGGCCTCGACCTATGAATATTAATGTCATCGACCCTCCCCCGTACAACCTCCTTATTCCGCTACACCTACCACCTCACACGTGACCATACTTAATGACGCGCCCAACCCACGTGACTACCCCCGGCCAATAGGGGCAGAGATAGGGCCGCGCGTGCGCAGAGAGTTGTACGTGTGACTGGCCTGACCCCTGGTGTTTAAAGGTGTCACTGCGGTGCCTCAGTCCAAGCAACCTTTTGCTGGGAGGATGCTGGGGAGGGCCTTTGGGCTAATTTAGCCCTTTCGGGACTGCGCAGTGCTTTAATCTGCTATGCCCTTAGTCGTCATGGTGCGTGAATGTAGCTCAAGTGAGTAACTCACCAGTACTGCATTCATGCTTGATATCAACTCTGTGGGTGTTATGCGTACCTGAAGGGGAGGTAAGGTTGATTTTTAATCATCACAATAATAAGGGTATAGGCCATTAAAACAACATACAGTCTTTAACTGGTTAGGCCTAGGTGCCCCATTGTCCAGCGGCTCCATGAAGGCCTTGGTGAGCAGCTCAGGCACGAACTGCTCAAGGTCAGGGCTAGATTCGGGTTTGGGCAGTTTAACCATATAAGGCTAGCATGATGGTCATTTGTCATCATGATGCTCCAACACGGCACTAATGGGTAACTTGCTGCAACTGCAGTAGTGTAACCCTTTTAGGAGTGTATCAACGTCTAAGGATCAGCATGATGCATGAACTTAGCACTGACTTAGTTCCTCATCAGGGTTCATTCATGCCTCATAATGACAAAAGCCCAGTGTGCATTAATGGACTAAGCCGCCTGTAAAGGGTTAAGGAAATGGTTGTGGTTAGGAGTAGGAGTAGTGAAGAAAGAGAGGAAGAAAAGAATTAAGCGGCACGCTTCCGAGTGGCCATGTCCACTACGAAATTAGATCAGCACAGGGGCGTGTCGCGGTCAGTGTCGGGGAGCGGAGAGAGAGGGGAGTAAAGGGAGAGCAGGTCGATGGGAGCCCTCCCTCGCCCCTCTACCCTCCCGCCTCACCCCTCTAACCTCCCGCCTCACCCCTACCTTCCTGTGGCCGCTGTAAGGGCGGTCACCAAACACGCCTCACCCTCTCACCGCCACCAATACACACATACGGCGCATGCCCCACCGGAAGTCTTTGTGTGGCTGGTCGACTTCCGGATAGGGGGCTTTTAGGTGTTTAGTGGCGGCCCCTGTCGGCCGGGTCCTTATGAGGGTCGGCGTCCGGGAGACGTTAGGGCCGCGCAGGTCGGGCCGGGGCCCTTTGTTGACGTCGGAGGGTCACTTCCGGTCCGCCCGCCGACTAAGTGATGCAATTAGAGTCGGCGATGTGTGGGGGGTGGGGCGGTGGGGCAGACGACGCATGGGGGGAAATGTGCGCAGAGAGAGACAATTTAACCAGTCATGAATATTTCAGGAATATCTGAGAGAACGGATGCTGTGTGTAAGGCGGGCCTATCAAGAAACTGACAGCGCTGTTTTTCTCAGGGGAATATGCAGAAACAGGTGCGGCCGGACTAGAGGTTTACTTGATGTACATATATTTGTCTGAATGTACTGGACTATACATTGTATATATGTTGTTCCCTCCATCAGCCTCCGTAGAAGCAGAAAGCTTTCCCGTCATTGGCAGATAATGTAACCCCTCTTCGGCCTTCGAAGAAGCAGAAAAGGCAGCCTTCATCAGACTTAGTAGAAGGAGAAACTGTACCTCCATCAGCCTCAAAAGAAGCAGGAAATAACCATTGTCAGCCTCAAAAGAAGCAGGGAATAACCCTTATCAGCCTCAAAAGAAGCAGGGAATAACCCTTATCAGCCTCAAAAGAAGCAGGAAATAACCCTTGTCAGCCTCAAAAGAGGTAGAAAAGGTACCCTTCGTCAGACTCAGCAGAGGCAGAACAGATACCGTCCATCAGCCTCATCAGTAGAGGCAGTACCGAGCATCTGGCTCAGTAGAAGCAGAAAAAGCATGTCTATTGTTTTGTATACTTTTAAGTGTTAATCTTTAATATCACCAAGAAACTCCAAGTATTATCATGCAATGATATCTACACATGACAATGTCCAACCCAAAGTAAATCCACCATACTGTAAGTTTGCGGCCAAACTTTGTCAGGAAAGCGACATAAAAGGAGGGAGTATAGGCTGGGGGTAGGAGGGGGGCTTGGTGGGTTTGGGGTAGAGACGTGACGACCCGTGTACACCACTCACTTGTGCTGTCAGGGGAAGGAATCAGATTCCGTGACCCTAGAACTTGTCTGTGCCCAGACCCACCCAGCGCGGCACGTGCCTGTCACCGCGACCAATAACGGGAAGAGTTAATGGCGCCGTGGTTCACCAGTGTCAACCACGGCCGGCACGACTAGCGTCAAGTTGTTCTCCGGGCCCCGAGGACTATTAATTAACACTTCCTCCTGTCTGTCCGATACCGATCCAACACCACAGCCTTGATGCCTAAGTGGCCAATTTTCCCATCCATCGATCGTGCCTCGGCGTCTGGAGGTAGTGTCAGAGGGGTGTGGGGTCTGCCAGGTGGGCAGGCAGGCTATAGGCAGGGTTGGGGTTGACGTGGGGCTGGCTGGGTGTAGTAAATTAAAGGAGTGTTAGGTAAAAGGGTGGCGGGCCGCACTCTTCTGGGCAATTACCTCACACTGAGCGCCATTCAGCCATGCCCCGCCCTGCTAAAACGATGGATGTCCAATACCAGTGTGTACAGTGACTTCTGGGAACATTCACAAATGACGTCACCGGCTGGGGAGGGGGAGGTGAACACGTGACCTTGCCCATACATTTGGGAACTCATAGACTGGTTCACCCAAATAGTGATAGTGGGGTGTGGTGTTGAACTAATGGGCGACATTTGTGAACGCTCCCCCAAAACGATGGTTGTACATGGTTGTGCTGAGAGTGCCTACACTGACTTTTTAGCAGCAGTGACATGATGTGTTGTGGTAGTGAGTGGCTCCTGGGTGTAGAGAGCCGGAAGTGAGTAGCTAACGATGAGAACTTGCTTACTGATTCAGGTAGTTACTATTATGTTACTGCTCTGGGTAACAGTCTCCATAAAGTTAGACGTATACATGTACTAAAGTATGGGTAGAGAAATGACGTTTGTTATGTTACAAGTAGGCTGTTGTGTTGTCACATGAAAATAATATGTATGTAGTAGGGTAGATTCACCTGGAGTCGGACACATACCTTGAGATGGACACTTGATTTTGTGATTATTCAAGCGTTTTAAGCTCTTTATTTGTGAATAATGGCGAAGTTTAAGTGTCATTCTTTAAAAAAAACAACTAGAATTTCTTTTGTACATGAATAACCGCAAATTTCACATGGTGAATCTACCCTAATTCACACAATATCTCATCAGCATGTTGCATGAAAGCAGCCCTGGCGAGAAACTCGCTAGGTCGGCATTCATGCATCACACCGACCATTTACGGGGCTGCGTTGGTGTAAAATGACGAGGCATGAACCGAACTCTATAAGCCATCTTGCTGTCCTCAAAGGGTACAGTAGTATGAGTACAGCCGTATAGCGGTACAGGCGGCCCCTCCCCACACCAGCTGTGCACCAACTGCCGCCATGACGCCCAGCTCCGTAGCAGGCCGGATTGGGTAGGGACTGAGCCTCCCCCAGGGCAGGGTAAGTACCCAGCCCTCTGGGTGCTGGGGTAGAGTGAATGGTCCCACAAGGAAGGGGTCGGAATGAGGTACAACTGAGGAAACCTGGCGCTGTATCAAGTGTAACCCTTTAAAGGCAGCGTAGTGCTTTCATTTGTGCACATGATGCATGGATGATGCTCTGTCGGGTAACTCACCATAGCTGCATTCATGCATCATGTGGACCCGACAGGGTTTGGTCCACACCCCAGGGGTCGTCATGATGCATGGATACAGCCGTGGACTACTCTTAAGACAAAGTGGATAAGACAAGGTAGTGTTGCTTTTCAGACAAAGGGCCTGGCACAATAAAGCGCTGTGTGCGCCTCAAAGGGTTAGCCGTATGTAGCCTATTGTTACGGGTGGAAAGGGCAAGAAGGCTGGCACATAGAGCATTGGGCTGCACGTGAATACACGGGAGGATAGATCGGGGCAGAGTGACTCAGCACTTGTGAAGAGTGGAGCATGAAACACAAACGGGCAGACTATTTGATGTGCAGGACTCCTTGCAGTTCTTGACAACTGCAGAAGAAGTCGGAGGTTGGCAGTTCTCTGACCTCTGACGGCCCCTCACCACCACCAAAGGGAGGCAACACTTCACTGCCTAATAGTCCTTCAAGGGCCGCATGGTGCTTGAATGTGTTATACCCTTTGTCGTTGTGATGTAGAAATGCAGCCGTCATGAGTAACTCACCAGGGCTGTATTCATGCATCATTGTCAATTATTTGTTTTAACTATGAAGGGTCGGCATAATGCTTGAATGCAGTACTGGTGAGTTGGTCATCAGGACTGCATTCATGTATCATGATGCTGAAGGGCATAATGCATCAAACCACTATACGACCCTTTAAATGCCTAACAGACAAGTCTGAAGGGATCAATGCTCATCGTGCTGAGCTGCTCGTCCAATACTCACGAGCTGCTCACGAACTGCTCACGCCCAACCAAAGACCCGTGATTGGCACGTCGTGAGTTCAGGGCTGATCCCGCTGATCCCAGATTTGACAATTCTGCATGGCACATCAACGACAGGCGCCCGGCACACAGACCACCCCTCCCCCCTCCCATATACCACACACACACACACACCTACAGCACGGGTCGATGGTGGTTAGCACGTCTAATTTGAGTGGATGTAAGACGCGGACACGGCCTGTTATTAGAGAGTAGAGCAGCTCGGTGGTGGAGGGATGGCGTGGGAGGAGCGCGGTGAGCAGCTCTCTTGTCAGCTCCGTCTTTGTGCGGCCCATTGTGGGCGACTTTTGAAGTGTCTTAACCCTTTAAGGATGGCAGAATGATGTAATGCTTTATTCCCTTCGTCGGCATGATGTATGAATGCAGCCCTGGCGAGTAACTCGCCAGAGCTGCTTTCTTGTATCGTGCCGACCATTCAGGAGTGTATCAACCGCATAGAGTGGTCATGATACACTAATGCAGTTTCAGTGAGTTATTTCCCGGTACTCAATTGCTGCACCATGTTGCGTAAAGTAACCTGTGGTCCTTAAAGCACTAAGTGAGGTGCTCACCTTGAGTGGAGCTGCTCGCCCTGAGTAGAGCTGACAGCTCCTCCCTTTGTGCGGCCATTACCTTCTCCTTGTAGCCGCGCGCATTGATATTCCTGAAAAGTAGTCCGGGCGGGGCCTGACTCATGGCGCCGCTTCACGCCCCATTGCGCGCTAAATGGGGGATGGATTAGGGGAGTGTGGTGAGAGTGGTGTGGGGTCGGCGTCAGTTATTCTGAGCATGTACCACCAGATGTAGAGACACGCTGCCCTTGGGTGGGCCATGCCTGCAGGGTCTCATGTGAAAGCGCTTAACGACGATGGTTCCTACGTGTGGGCGAGAACGATTTTACATTACTAGAGAGAGAGTATGCGTTGGTGTATCAAAGAAGACTGAAGGTAACTGGGCATCATGTACACAAAGGGAGACTGTAATTGATAAAGCAGGGGTGATTAGGCCAAGATAAAAAGAGGTCTGTCTCAGGCGAACATGCTCTGAGAATTGGGGTAAATATATAAAAAAGAAATCACCAAGCATGACTCGCACTCATGACGACTCACATATCACTGCAGTAGCTATGGCTATCAAGAATCGTTTGGATCATTTCCATTACAAATATTCACTCAACTTTATATGTCTTAGATGGTGTGGATTTCTTGAACGTAAATTTGCTTCAAAACACCCTCATTTTAGGCCTTAGAGTAGAAAATGTGCTTAAATCCCGGCGCGGCCAGTGGGAAGAAGCACAGGGAACTTTGAGGCACTTTTAACTTGGTATTGGTGTCCAGGGAGGGCGGTGGGGCGGTGGGTAGTGGAGGGAGAAACACTAAGGACTAGGGGGACACCACGTAAGCCCCCACCCCGCCGCCCCAAGGCGCACAACTCGCCGCGTGACCCGAGGCCAAGCCGTGTGGATCCATTCTTGTTTAGGCGTGTCCAATTGTTGTTACCGGGGCCGCCTCTGATCTCCGGGCGGACCAGCACGTCCTAGGGCTAACCCCTTTAATGGCCGCATGGTGCTTTAATGTCCTATACCCTTTGTCGTCATGATGTATGGATGCAGCCCTGGTGAGAAACTCACTAGGGCTGCATTCATGCATCATGGCGACCCTACTTGGTTGATATACTCCTGTAGAGTCTGGCTGATGCATGAATGCACCCACGGCGAGTTACTCGCCAGGGTTGCCGTTTTGATAATGGCCACAGCTTGTTAAAGCACTGGGCGGTCCAGGGTGTAGGTGGCTGTGTGTGTGTGTGTGTGGGGGGGGGGGGGGGGGTTCCAGGGTCTCACGTGAAATATAATGAGGGTATTGGGTGGTGGGGTATTCCCATCTTGAGAACAGGAGGGTGAGTGGGGATGACCGCTGGTTGTATCCCTCTAACCCGACACAGACGCTACAGTCGCTATTCCCCTTCACTCACCCATCTCATGATCCTGATGTGCTATCCTATCCATCCATCCTCCCCCCCCCCCTCCCCTCAAAACACTACCTCATTCATGTCCTTATTTACCCCCCTTTACCAGAAATGCCACTCCATATGGTTAAAAATAATGCAGACATTCTGCGATTTCGACCTTTCAAGGACTTTCGATTTTCTGCAAGAAATTAACATATTGGTTAAAAAAAATATTGCGAAAAAAAAAGCAAGGATTCATGGAAATCAGAAGCGGGATATTTTCCCACATTCCATAAATCCACCAGCTGACCACCATATCTCCCTGCCTAGACCCCCCTGTGCCCGGGGGTCGGCGGCTCATCACGGCCCCCCCTAACACGGCTAACGGCGCTCTGATCTAATCCAAGGCTTCATTTCAATTCGCCTCCCTGTCTGCTGAGTGCCCCCAGGCACCGGGCACACACACAGGCACCCTGAGCACCCTGAGCAGGCACTGGTGTGTCAACGTGCCACCACAGCCACATCCCCTTAAGGATCATTCTGAGTATATAAAAAAAACTGACACTTCTTATATGTCGTTTACATTATAACCGACGCGCAAACCAAATATGGAAGTGATTGACCAACCTATATTAATACTAAAGCTTTACACAGAACTGAAATCTTTGCATTGAAAATGACAGAGTTCTGTCAGAATTCTGTCCTAATGACGTACTTTGAGGCTGAGGAAGCTTTACCCTTTCTGGCTCTTTTGAGGCTGATGAAGGCTGCCTATTCTGCCTCCAAACTGAGGCCAATAAAAGGCTGATAATGTGCGACTTAGCCTCTCCTCATATGTATAGATTCAGCAAACATCATTTTCCCAATCAGTGTGAAAAGTGGTGCTTTGATTGCTCGTGAAAAGCACCACTTTAAATGTGAAATTGTTGTTTTACCAGTAATACTAGCTTCACTAAAAGTTGAACACAACGAAAATATTCACCACAGCCGATGGTCAAAAAGGTAAAGAAAGAAAAGAAAACAACGAAAAAACATTTCAAAGGCTCTAGTGTGTGATCTTTTCAGACGAAAAAAATAGATTCTGAAAGAGAAAGATAGGATTGATTTTTATTAGATTGGCATTGATTGGGAATAATAGGATAAAGACGTTGTGGCGGGATCCTCGTGGCAGCAGTCAGTGTGAATGATACGGACGAGCAGCTCAGAGCGGCTCCTTCTTTACAGCCATTAAGACTATTACTCCTTTAAGGCAGAATAGTGGTTTTAATACCATTTTCTCATCATGGGATAGGTATGCTGCCCTGGTATGTAACCCACCTGTGCTTCATTTATGTATCATGCCTACCCGCTACGGGGTCAAAGCACCCCGAGAAGGTCAGCATGATGCACTAATGCAGTGCCGGCGAGTTAAAACATCCTCTGAAGCATCATGCCGCATTAAGAGGGCTAACCATGGGGCCTTGGCGGGGATAGAGGGTCGCACGGATAGATAGGTTGCACATCACATACTGGCGATGTTTGCCCACAGCCTCCCCCTCCCTAACCGTGTTTACTAGAAGGCATTACACAGAATAGGTGTGAAAATGAAGCAGGAGATGTACTTTAGGTAGGATTAAACCTTTAGGGCACGCATGATACCTTAAAACTTTATGTTCATCTGTGTCGTCGTGATGCACCAATGCAGCACTGGTGTTCAATGGGTTAGTGCCAGTGCATCCCTCGCGAGTTACTCGCCAGGGCTGCATGTATGCCTCATGACGAGAAAAGGGCATGTTGCATTAAAACACTATTCAGCCGTCAAACATTAACGTCTCACTCATCGTTAAAGTGGTGATATCCGAGTTTGACTTAATTCTAAATACTAGCTATAAAGATGTTCAAAAGACTGTAAAAATATATTATTTAGGGAATGGGGGTCAATCACATTTTATCCACGGGCAGTAACAGCTCAGAAAGGGAGTCCCATGGAGCTTAGCCATGGTTTTTACAGCGTATTTTCAAATTAGGAGAATAAAGTTGTGCAGTATTTCCTTCCACCCAATAAGAACAGATTTCAGGGAAATGAAAGAAAATTAACATGAATGGAGAGGGATAGGAAGGGAAGTATGGTTATAGCTTATCTCCTGGACCAATATCAAGAAGATCTAAATTTGAGACTCAGTCATCGGATGAACTCACTTTATTGTCTCACAATATGAAGGTTGGTTCATTTTCCGCCAGGAATGAGGAAGCCCTATCATATGTTCAGCGACAGACTGACAATTTGACGCATATATAGTTAGCTCGAAAAATAAAAGTTAGACTGAGCCTGGGATGACTTGAAGAGCTCAAATAGAATTGAGAGCAGCTCAGGATGTAGTGGTAAGTGTCTGTGTGACGTGAGGCCTCATCAAACACTGTGAAATAGAAGCCTGGTCTGTGCACGGTACAGGACCACCTGATTCGCTGTACAGCTCCTAAGAAGCTCAGCTACTGCTCCTATCATTGAGCGGTTCACCTAGCAATCAAACAGCTACTAATGCTAGTAGAGCCGCGCAGTTCCTCTAATGCTCTACATGTTTTAGCATGCCACTACAGCTCACCTACCCTTAAGCTTATAAAGAGCTCACCTAGCACGGAGCAGTTGTCCTAATGCCCATACAGCTGTCCTAATGCCCATACAGCTGTCCTAATGCCCATACAGCAGTCCTAATGCCCATACAGCAGTCCTAATGCCCATACAGCAGTCCTAATGCCCATACAGCTGTCCTAATGCCCATACAGCTGTCCTAATGCCCATACAGCTGTCCCAATGCCCAAATGACTGTCCTGATGCCCATGCAGCTGTCCTAATGCCCATACAGCTGTCCTAATGCCCAAATGACTGTCCTGATGCCCATGCAGCTGTCCTAATTTAGCCCATACAGCAGTCCTAATGCCCATACAGCTGTCCTAATGTCCATACAGCTGTCCCAATGCCCAAATGACTGTCCTGATGCCCATGCAGCTGTTGATTCTTTTTGGGGGGGAGGGGGGTGGCTGGGCAAAAAATCCCTCGGGGGGGGGGGGAGGGGATGTCACCTGTCTTAGTAAAAACATCAGTACGTTCCTGTAGACAAAAAGACGGGCGCGAACGATTTTCAAATTTCAACATGTTAAAAAAGATGAGCCCTCCCTTAGCACCTATGAGGCATCTTAGCATTACTACATGTACTAGTGTTTCAGCAACATAATTCTTCCCTCTGTACACATACATGTATCACAAAGCTGAATGCAGGTGTCAGGTTCCTTTGATGCATGTCTGTACAGCTAGTCACATCCTTACAGTGCAGTCTGCAGCCTGAGGGACATGTGGGGACATAGGGGTATCGTATGGATGCGTGTTGAAGACCAAGTTTCAACTTGACTTGTTTTTTTATGTTTCAGGAGGACTTATTCCAAATGCCAGGTCTACATCGAGAGATACAACTGATACGAGACGCCCTGGACACCGGTTCACCGGAAACACTACGTATCCTTTTGAAATGATAAAAATGCATAATATTGAAATGTTAAACTTATAAGGCTGATATAGAAATTGGGACCATAAAGGGGTGACCCTTGTATCCAAGATTCCATTGTTTATGAGATTCTTTATTGGATCTAGAAAGAGAATACATTGTTGTGTACATGTATTATGTGGCAAGGAATCCTCTTCAAACTGCATTATTGGTTTGTTTGCGTGGTGAAGTTACATGTAAAAAAGAAACAGTCCTGGTAGATTCCAGGGCTTTATTCCCTGTGATTGTGTTCGGTACTACTCTGTGTGTATAGCCACATCGTGGGTGTGAGAATAGTATAAATGTTGAGTGGGGGCATTCTGTAACGAGGCATGACGCCACCTGAGCCGAATACCTCTCTGTGTGCATACACCCATCTGCAGCCAGTGTGTGGTAATTAGTGCAACCTGTTTAAAGTCTAAACCAAGATTGTGCTAGGAGAGTGACGCCTCCGTGACAGATCTAAGGTGACATGGTCCGATTTCTTCCACATTTAAATTCCTACTTAAATGTGTTCCAAATATTAGGACAACATCATATAGGGAGGATGGGACACAAAACAATGTCATCTGTGGGCAATAGGAGCTAATTTAGAGGGTCAGATGCAGCCCATGTATAGTATTTTACAGACTATTTTCAATGAAGGAATTATAGTGTGCACTCCAAAAGTAGTAAATTGAGCCATAATCTGATAATTAGTCAAATTCTAAGCTGAATTCTTGGGAATGAGATTAAATAATGTAGGTAGCACATGGGGTGTGGCCATAGGGAACATTCTGGTTCATTTTTAACTAAATTGATTTCTGAGCCCTAATCATCGGACCATGTCACTTTAACCCTCTCAGACAGGCACTTCCTGAGTCGACCTCGGCCTCAGAATGTCGCTGTGGGTTGAGGGAGAGATGGGGCCGACTGTGGGCAGCCTGGATGGCGGCGTACAGCCGTGCCCCCTGTAGGGGCATGCAGTAATTAACGTGATATACTGCCCCCGGAGCCGCCAGGGGCGCCCTTATCGGCAGCCACGTGACAAACGACACCCCTCAAGGCTACAGCAACTCGGCCATGTGAGAAGTATGTGTGGGGGGCAGGGGGGGTGTGGTACATGTACATGTATTGCAGACGGGATTTGACCATTGGGAGTCTTTGCATAACATGTCACGAACAGGTCGTAAAAAGTATGTACATGAAAACGGTTTGATACAGACATAGGGTAGTATCTACCATCAATGTGTATAAAACCTCACGGCATGTGTTTGCCAATACAAATAGTTTTGCCGTTTCCCATCACAAACACAAATCATGCTGTGGAATTACCCTTATTTTCTCACATGATCGTGACATCACTGTGTTGTATTCATGAATTCCTATGGTGTTATGTTATGCAAAGGCTTCCAGAATCTCTACTTGTCAGGGTATGAGGCCAGAGAAAAGTGCCTTGTGGGCAATTCCACATGTCTTTGTCTCTGAATAGGGGCAGGGGTAGGGGTAGTGGATACGAATCCCGATGCGAATGCTGTACAAGCAGCGGATGGAATGACATGGTCCACAGGCCGTAAGTAGTCTGTACCTGCCGCCATGGAGCGGATGTCGGCAGTAAAACCCCGTTGTACACATGGCTGCTATTGGCTGCGCAATGACGTCATTACCTAGGGTTCCCTCTCTGAGCAGTTTGGGTTCTGCCGGCATCCCCTGGCAGAATGCGCTGGGGGTTAACTGACGTGATTCATTCAATGGTGGCACGTCCAGACTAGGTCCGCAAGGTGGTCAGGGTTTGGGCTATACTACAGATCTTTATGTACCCATAAATGTACTGCAATACAGCAGCCAGGCTAGCTTTGCCAATAAAGACAGCAACACAAGGCAACATAGGGCAGCAACACAAGGCAACAATATAGGGCAGCAACACAGGGCAGCAACATAGGGCAACAACACTAGGCAGCAACACAGGGCAGCAACACAGGGCAGCAACACTAGGCAGCAACACAGGGCAACAATACAAGGTAGCAACACAAGGCAGCAACACAGGGCAGCAACACAAGGCAGCAACACAGGGCAGCAACACAGGGCAGCAACAAGAGGTAGCAACACAAGGCAACAATATAGGGCAGCAACACAGGACAGCAACACAAGGCAGCAACAAGAGGTAGCAACACAAGGCAACAATATAGGGCAGCAACACAGGGCAGCAACACAAGGCAGCAACACAGGGCAGCAACAAGAGGTAGCAACATAAGGCAACAATATAGGGCAGCAACATAGGGCAGCAACACAAGGCAGCAACACAGGGCAGCAACACAGGGCAGAAACACAGGGCAGAAACATAGGACAGTGTATGAGTGGTCAATAGTAGTTACAGAAGTCCATAAAGGAGTGATACAGCTGGGGGAACGAACCAAAAAAAGGGTAGTCTATGAAAATAGGCCACATGGACATTAGTTCAGGAAGGAGGGCTAGTGGTTTTAATTTGGGGCTTGGGGCGCCAATTCCGGGACTGGGGTGCGGCGGCTCAGGCTGCTTACGGGGTCGGGATCAGGGGGAAGACGCCTTAATGGCCGCCACGACTCGGCTTTATCTCCGGCAGAGGTAATTAGCGCTGAGAGGACAAATGTCGGAGCATTTACTGCCCATGGTTCTCTGAGGCCGAGCTCCATAAACTCGGATAAGGGACAGGGCTGGATCTGTAGGTATAGTAGGGGACGGGGAGCCTGCAGTGGGAAACAGTGTAGGACTAAAGGGCAGGGAAGTAGATGTTGGGTACTATGCTGCCCATAGTCATTTAAGGGCAGCATAGTACTTTAATGCACTTAATTTGTCGCATTATGCATGGCTCCAACCCTGGCAAGTAACTCGCCAATGTTGCATATAGGCATCTTAACAACGGGGTTAATACAGCCGACATGAACATGGACCATGAGGCATTAACCCTTTAAGAACCGCATAGGAATCTTACAATATGCCCTTTATCAACGTGATGCATGAATGCAGACCTGACATGTAACTCACCAGAGCTGCATTCAAGCAACATGTCAACCTCACAGGGTTGATACACTTCCAAGAGTCGACATGATGCATGCATGCAGAACTGGCGAGTTGACTCGTCAGGAGCTGCATTCATGCGTCCTGGTGGCAAAGAAATCAACCCTATAAAATAAATACTGTGCGGCCCTGAAAGGGTTAAGCAGTAGTTCAGATCAAATCAGCGTGCTATTTGTCTATGGGGTGAGCAGGTATCAGTTACGGTTACAAATTTGGAAATGGTATCTGACCGGATCAAAGGCTATGCTATCTAGTCTAGCCGAAACATGGTTGTCCCTGCACCCTGGTTGCCAAACACGGCAAGTGGGTGACTTAGAGTCTTTGTAGGAATTTCTACTTTTTCAATGGGACTATCGTGTTAAAATCATACCAATTTCTTATAACAATAAGTGGCATCTCTATTATATGGGCTGTGTAGGGCACAGACCTCGGGTACTTGGTTGTAGTATTACAGATGGTAACAGTGTACATATTGGTGTGGCATGGCTGTGAATAGTATCACTTTAAGGACGGGGGTACATGTTCCCAATATAACATTGGCCAGGCCTGAGAGATGTGGGCATGGCGGAGGATGATGGCACAGGGCGCTGGACATGGGGCTGGGGCTGGACCAGTGCTTACTGAAGGATGGCGCCTACTGGAAGATGCACTGTCCAGGGGACGATCAGCAAAGGACAAGATGTTGAGTCTTATCGGAGGAAGATGCAGGTTGGTGGACCTTGCCTTACCAGAAAGTGGCCCAGGTAGCGGCTTGGGGCTTTGGGCTGGAACAGGATTTACTCAAAAGATGATGGATGTCGGCGGACCTTGTACCAGAGTTGGACCAGAGTCTACCAGAGGATGAGGTATTCTGGTGGACCTGGGCCCTTGGTGGACATTGGCCTCCCGGAGAATGACACACGTTAGTAGGATGATGGCACCTGGGACTGGAAAGAGCTTATTGGAGGATGCTGCTGAAGGTTTGTGGACATAAGCTTACCGTAGGAAGATGCATTGGTGGTGGCTGGGCCCAGGGCTGGAAAGTGCCTACCAGAGGATGGCACAGACCCAAGGCTGGACCAGAGCTTACGGGGAGATGGCACATGTCGGTTGACCTGGGCTTTCTGGAGGATGTCCCAGGGTAGCCAATCTGAGCTTGTGTCTGAAGGATGACGTATTCTGGTGGACTTGGACCTTTGGTGGACATTAGCCTACTTGAGGACGACACATTGGTGGAACCAGACAGGGACCGAAAAGGGCTTACCAGGGATGATTCTGCGAGTTAGTGGACATAAGCTTTAATACCGGAGGGTGACACATGGTGGACCTTGGCTTACAAGAGAAATGCCCAGGGTAGGGGGTCTGGGCTTCCTGCTGGACTAAGAGTTACTTGAGGACGGCCCAGGTCGGTGAACCTCTAGTCTTACCGGAGGACGACACATGGTGGCGGAACTGGGCCCTGTGCTGGAAAGGCCTTACGAGAGGATGGCGTAGGTTGGTGGACTGCTAAGCTTACCGGAGGACGAAACCAAGGGTTGGTCAGTGTACCGGAGGACGACGCATGATAGCGGCTCTGGGCCCAGGACTGGAAACACCTTACCAGAGGATAGCGCAGGTCGGTGGACCTAGGCTCACCGGAGGACGACACAAGGTTGTGGACCTGGCCCTGGGCTGAGGCGGATCATGTGGACGGGCGGGGTGTGAAGCTACGACCGCTGCGGGAGTCGCGGGTGCCGCGGGGACGGGCACCGCGCAGCCATGATGGAAGCGGCCGGTACAAAGCAGTTAAGGCAGGCAATGGGGCGAGGTCAGGGGCTGATAATGGCGCGGCCTAGGGACAGCCATCCGCACGTGCCTAATGGCATAATAAGTAGGTCTCCAGGGCCTGCCCCCCACGTGAGCAGCTCGTGAGCAGCTCCCCAGTACCACCACTATGGGGTACAGGACCTTTAACCCTTTAAGGATGGCATGGTACCTTAATGCATCATGCCCTTGGTTGTCATGATGCATGAATGCAGCCCTGGCCCTGGCTAGTAACTCGCCAGTGCTGCATTCAAGCATCATGACGACCCTACGGGGTAGAGACACTCCTGAAGGGTCGGCATGATGCACCAATGCAGCACCGGCGAGTTATTCTCCGGGGCTGCATTGGTGTATCATGACGACCAATGTCATAGTTTAATGACATGCATCTTTAAAGGGTTAAGGGCAGCAGACGACTTTTTAATGCATCATGACCTTCCACCTTCACGATCCATGAATGCAGCCCTGGTGAATCTACTCGCGCTGGCTACATTCATGCTGCATCTCGATCTTAATATGGGGTTGATGCACTCCCGAAGGCTCGGCATGATACATGGATGCAGACCTGGCAAGGGCTGCATTTCTGCATCATGACGACAAAGGGCATTTGGAAATAAAGCACCGCAGGGCTCAGGGTGTAGCTCAGGTGGGAGATTGGAACGCAACTCATGGAACCTCAGTATATCGCGTCTCCCAACGTAACAGCCCACCTACACAGCTGTACTTCTCCGAGCAGTCAGAAGAATCAGTTCTTGACTCGAAGCTTGTCATAACCCTTTATGTATGGCAAAGTGTAATAATGTGTTATATATGCGCTGGTGAGTAACTCGCCACTGCTGAATTCATGCATCATTACAGCTCCACCGAGTTGCTGCACTCCCATAAAGTCGGTATGATGCACCTAAGCATTGCCAGACAGTTATTCACCACCAGTGCATGCATTGGTGCATCACGACGATAAATGTAAGCTATAGACAACTTGCCGACCTTAAAGGGTTAAGAATCCAGGGCAGGACTCAGACACACCACAAGACGCTCCGGTCGTCAAGGTGGAAAATGGTGGCCACCAACCGGAAGTGAAGTGCCCCCCGACCGGAAGGCGACCGCCCCCACCGTCACGCCCTCCGGCTGATGGATGATCAGGAGCGGCCATGGTGGACCGCCAATTAAACTCTTGTCGCACTCGGTGTCACCCAGATTCAATTTCAGATCAATAACAAGCGTCTTTTCGCAACCAAACCATCATGCAGACAGCCCCCGTGTACCCGTCATTAACCCTTTAATGGGACAGGGTGTTTTAATCTGATATGTCCTTAATCGTCCTGATGCAGTCCTGGGAAGCCTACTTGCCAGTGATGCAAAAATGCATCATGCCGACCCTGTAGGACGTTCTCAACCCAGTTGTGTCAACATGATGCATGAATGAGGTCAAATTGAACTGCTCGCTTGATGCATCAAGACGATACAAGGCATATTGCATTGAAGCACTATCAGCCCTGAAATGGTTAAACTCGCCAAGTCAAACTCATGTTCCGAGCAATTTCAGTTGATATGCCCTATTGGTAATGTTTTTGTGGACCTGAAGGGACTGCGGTTGTTTGTGCAAGGGTAATGGTCGGTCCAATACATGTATTTATATCTGACATCAGAAGGTTCAATACTGCCTCGCGAACCTTATCATTATAGTTAATAGGAATACCAAGAAAGAGCAATATGGCATTTTCTTCTCTCTTTTTTTTCCAGGTACATTCTCTCCCCTCTTTTTGTATTAAAAGAGGGACCATTTTGTTTAACAACAGGAGGAGTTAGTGGAATTGGGGTAGACCACTCAGATCTCTGGCCCAAAAAGGGACGGGGACCAAATACCTGAGATAGAGGGGGGAGGGGGCAAAAAGTGCCACCTGCTTGAATGAAAACGCAAGCGCGGTGCTATAGATAATAGGGGTCAGTGGGGGTGGTGGTGGGGAAATGTTGGGATAGCAAAAAAATGTCAATCTGCTCCCTGCACATTACAACTGTCTAAGCAGGCTTTATCAATACATTCCTACCTCTCTCACATAATAATGCTAAAGACATATCCTAATAGGAAATACTACATTGAGACGAGCACTAGTGAGGGCCTCTACCCAGACTTACACCGAGCGTCTTATTGAAGAGGTCAGAAGTGCAGTAGAGCTGGGCTTAAACTCCAAGCTGATTGCCTCCCGGCCACTCTAACCCTCTGAGAACCACCTGTACTGTGTCCTGTCTTTATAGTGCGTGACTGCAGCCCTGGTGAGTAACTCGCCATGGCCGCGTTCAAGCATCGTGCTTACCTTAAAGACGTGATAAGCTCCCAAAGGGTCGGCATGATGCATAACTTGGTGAATAGACTCGTCAGAGCTGCATTCATATATCGTAACGACAAAGTCATAGCACATTAAAGTACTGTGTGGTCCTTAAAGGTTTAAATGTTGGCGGATCATCATAAAGGGCACCAGAATAGCTCAGAGCCCTAAGCTGCCTCCGACTTATCCCTCGGCCCCGGGGTTAATTCCTTGCAGGGCCCGCACTGCTTAATTAAGGTTATTATGGCCAGAGACTTTATCCGACTTGACGTCCACAGACTTTACTATGGTCCTCAGGCTTGAGGGGGGATTCTTTATGTCTGATCCTTAAGCCAGAAGGGACGATTTTACTAGCATGTTATTTGTCTTTGAATTCCGAGAACAGGATCTTATTCCTAGTTCAATGAGCAATAACCCCATGTGTACATTTATAGCTCGCTTATTGAAGACCCGCTCTTTATTTAGCTCTAGATAATAGTGTGGTGCTCTGTTAGGGTCCCCACGAGTCTGGGAAAGACCGGTCAAGTCATCGAAAATAAAGTAATCTGGAAATGTTATAGCAAGTCAGGGAAAGTTAGGGAAATGGGAGAAAAGAATTTATAACAAAGACCATGGACTAGGATTTACCCTTAGCTTTTGAGATTTTAGAAACTGTCCCTGTCAAATTAGAGACTGTCCCGTGCTTTATCCCGACGGTATGGGAAATATTGCCAGGGGAAATGATAAGTTTTAGATCAGAATATACAGTGATCCAACTAAAAAATCCAAATTTCTAAATCATCTTTCAAAAAAACATACTAACTCATTAGAATAAACCATTTTGGAGCCACACCCTAGGCAATCTTGTCACTATAGTTTGGCTTTTTGATTGTCAAGGGACTATGTTAACCTAAGGACGACCACCTAAAGTGGACTCCAGAAGGAATCTGTTTGGGTGGCGCTATCTGTCAAAGATGTACTGGGGATGAAGTGGGGGGTGGGGGCTGTAGGAGTCGTTGTATAGGTCAGCGTCTTCTGCACTTCCGGTTGTTGGAGTTTTGACCTAAGGGTGTGCCTTGTTAGGCTGATGGATGCTGGTCTACTATGGGCTATACTGAGGTGAACCCTTTAGTTAATGTGCTATACCCTGGCCAGTAATGCCCCTCCAAACAGAACTCAAGAATGACACAAGTTAGAAATTTGTGCATTTCCCAGGAAAAGCAGAAGCTGTATACACAAGATAGACACGGGAGGTTCTCGAGAATAGTGAACCTGCCTAGTGACATGCTCAATGGTGATGTGTATTTCCTGAGTTTTACTTATGCAAATAACCAGAAATTCCACAAGTAAAATGAAGATGTGTATTTCTTGTGTTTCACTACAGGAAATGACAGTGTCGACCTTTCAGCACATACGGTAATCAACCCTTTAAAGCATAATGCAAAGGGTAAGTTGGCGCATTGTTATATTCTGCTAATCTTTTCAATTCAAACTGTCTCTGAAAGAAACTACATAGACAGACCTAGCATTTCTCTGCAGACCAACGTCTCGTTGCTCGTTATCTCAGAAAAAGAGCTGGGATTCTGTCAGAACATCCTGATTTGTGGACAAATTCCACCCCCCCCCCCCCCTTATTTTCTGCCAAACAGACACACAGAAAAGTAAAGGTGTCAACTGTGTCTCTCACGTGGCTCTGGCAAAAATGGAGTGTCAAATAGCTATTGACTCTGCATTTGACACTGATAGTAGAGAGTCAACTCAAGTTGACACTGATAGAAGAGACCCTTCATATAAGCAGAGTTATTAGCTGTTCTCTATTTTACCAGAGCCACATGAGAGACACAGTTGAGACCTTAACTTCTCTCTGTGCATGTGCCTTTTTAAGCTGCATCACATTTATGAAAGCAATACGAATTTAAATAGTGATACATTGTACTGGATCAATCCTCTGAAGCACTACATATCAATGACTAGTCACAAATCTGCATCTGGAATGTTGGTTACTTGTCAGGCCTCAGAATGGCTCCTCCTGGAATGCTGCACTTGGTCGGCGTGATTAATTTCCAGATAAAACTGCACCCCTGGGACCCAGGTTTAAATGGCGCCCATCGATTTGTGGCGCAATGGTCTGTGACCAGGTCAAGGTGCCGTGTGTAAACGCTGCTCTGAACATGTCTCTGGACACACTGCCATTGCAACCTTCAGGCCATGCCAAATATCGAAATATCTTTTGTTTGTAATTTTGGGTTTCTACATGTGATGTTGGTGTTACTATGCGTCTAATCCTTACCTCTTTGTAACGTGCCCGAGACATTTAGTACAGGTAGACAGACGTTGTTTTTGTTATTTCTTGTGAGGGTCAAGCTGAAGTTCTTTTGTGTGATAGACAGAACTGCACGCTAAAGTGGCCGAGACAGTGGTTACTTCACGAGTGGTGCCTATCCTGTTCTGCACGAGGCCATAGTTTCAGGGCTTTCCATAAAAAATAGACAAAAATTACCTAAATTACATGAGAAGAAAAAACATGAAATTAAACTTTCCCGAGGGTCACGTGACCTTCAGAGTATGAAATACGGCCACAGCGTGCAATACGGTCTAGAGTTATTCCACGCTTCCCTGGGGAACGGCCCTCCCAATGCTTTAACATTGACAGACCGTATTCAATAAAATATGTTTATTTGCTTGCAATATCTGAGAGAATCTCCTGTTGTTGTGTGTGGTCCCTTAACCCTGGTGCAGCTGGCACGATCCACTCGGTGGCCGAGGCCTTGTTGGTGTTCCTGGAGTCGGCCCGTGAACCCGTCATCCCCACCCCGTACCACGCCCGCTGTCTGGACTGCTGCTCCAACTACACGCTATGTAAACAGGTATGTGACACTCACCTTGACATCAACTAGACCATTCTTAGTTAGTTTCAGGTAACATGGCAAGAAAATGTGTTTTTTTAAACTTTTTTTCCTAACATGATGAATGGATGCAGTCCAGGTGAGTAGACTCGCAGCGCTATATTCATGTATCATGACAATAAAGGGCATAGCATATAAAAGTACCATGCGGCCCTTAAAGGATGAACTGTTGATTGCATACTTTTAATGCATGCCCAAGATGCTTCATTTTTGTTCTAGCCACTCCTCATATTGGTCTCTATTCAACAACAGTGGTGTCGTTCACTTAAATGTTACACCCCTCCTTTATCTCTAGTAACCCATGATGGTTACACACCAGCCTTTCCGTTGAAGAGGAGTGGATTAATATTGTCCTCCTCCCCTCCCCAATGAGAATCTATATATTCTGAACCCCCTGATAATAATAACCACTTTCTTACCGGTCCCTTACCTTGGTTCTTCCTCCCGACTATGTACACACGTCCTTTCAATACATGCAAATAAGTACGGCCAGACTCTATGCACATACAGCCTCCCGTGGAGGAAGGAGGGAAACAAGACACCACTGTCTTAGTCTGTGTCTACACATGTGTAGACAAGACCTCTAACTGTTAGAACACGTGCCCTTAACCATATGAGGGTAGGATACTGCTTTAATGTATTATGCCATTTGACCTCATGATATGTGAATGCAGCACAGGGGGGTAACTCACCAGAGTTGCATTCAAGCATCATACCGACCATACTAGGTTGTCTCCCCCCCCCCCCCACTTTTCACCAACCCTAAAAAAAGTCAAATCAAAAAGGTCAAGTAAATAGGGGTCAGAAAGGGTAAAAATACCCCTTCTTAGTCCCCCCCCTACTTTGAAACTGCGTTCCACGGCCTTGAAAGATTGAGAGTGATACATGATGCATTCATGCATTATGAAGGCAAAGGAGATATTAGGCACTATGCGGCCCTTAAAGGGTTAATTGTTTCACGACGAGCCCCTTGTGTAGAGCCCCCAACGGCCGGCACCAGCTCAGACAAGATATGGTTACACAAAAATTGAAAAAAAAATTGAAAAAAGATATGGTTACACAGCACAGACCGGCCCGGCAGGGGGAGTACCCTGTAACTGCACTAGACATGATTGAATGTTGCACGCCCCGCCCGTTAGCCACCTGCATGTAGGGGGACATCCGACTCATTTACATGGTGGGTTTAAACCGGCTGGCAGGTAGAGGGGGAAATGGGGATTGATTGTGGTATTTGAATGATGCTTTTGATACATGGAGGAGGGCCGGGCAGACAGAGACATGACAGAAGAGGAAGGGATTGACCTCTTTATGTGGAAACTGAGTTGTGTGGGCGGGGTTGAGTGAAAAAAGTATCGGTGAGTTAGAATCAGTTCTGTGGAACTGCTATGCCCACCTGTCTCAGAGCGCGTTCTGTAGCGGAGGATGGCGCCACATGAACTGAGTAACTATCTGTGTGGATACAGCCATCTTTAGCCACCTGCGGATAATGTATGATGCATTATGGAACCGGGCTTGAGTCTAGACCAAGAATGTGTTCGCAGAGTGACACCTCTGCTACCCCTTAGAGAATAATTTCTCCATCGACCTCTGCCTCAAAATGCTGAAAAGGGCCAGTGTTTGTAATGTGCTAGTGTTTGGAACTAGAGGTCTTGAGATTAATCCTAGTGATGAACAAGGTACGCCTACAGGGTCGTCTTGACATCGCCTGTACATTGGTATACTATATAAGAGTAATACTATTATAGTAGATTTGAGGAGATTAACCTCCTTGCAGTACATGTATGGGGATTACCTCTTCGGTCATCAACAGATTAGAGTGGCTGCGAGATTATACAACAGTCTGCTCACCTAGCTGCACTTGCCTGGTTAGCTCGGTTGGCAGCATACTTCCTTCTCAATCAGAGGGTTGATGGTTCAAGCCTTTTTTTGGAAAAATTACTAAAAACGGTTTCTAAAATTGGCCCCAGATCAACACACAATCACCACACACCAGGGGAGCTTCTACAGGTTCTGAAAATGTCACCAGAGTCCCAGACAGAAAAAAAGAGAGATAATCTTATGTCTTTGACAGATACTAAACACGTCCAACTCCACCTTCAACCCTTGTTAGTACCCCCAATGTCCCCTACCCAATCAGACCGTCCCCTCTCCCCCGAGTGTAGCGCCCTCCCTCAGCACCTACTATTCTGCAAGTGATGAGGAATCCGGTATATCCTTTAAAGGCCGCACAATGCTTAATTGTGCTATAACATTTATCGTCACGATGCATGGATGTAATCCTAGCGAGTCGCTCATCAGTGCTGCATTAATGCACCATGCCGACCCTATGAGATTGATATACTGCTGAAGGGTCGGCATGATGCATGATTGTAGCCCTGGTGAGTAGACTCGCCAGGGCTGCATTCATGCAGTATCATGACCAGGGCCTAATGCATCAAAGTACTATGCGACTTAAAGGTTTAAAGATGTTCTTCCTTCCGGTAAGTCATTAGGAGGGATTCTCCTCCTTAGACCCCTCCCTGTAACTAACCACTGTGTTAACCATACCGTAAAGAGGAGCGGTGTGACAGCAGATAGTCGCACTATTCTGCTTCATAGCCACTTAGACACCGCTTATTGTCTTCATCTCACTTTTTAAAAATCATGAATCACAAATTCAGCACCTGCGTTCAGCACCTGCGAGTGACTCACTCGCACTGCACCATGCGGGACCTACCTTCGGGAGTGCATGTACCCCATATGTTTGGCATAATGTTAATGCTCCTAGTAACCCCCCTGCGCTGCATTCATGCAACATGACAACAAAAAGGGATAGTATATTGAAACACTATGCCAGATTTAAAGGATTAACTGCCCCACCCCACTACACACGCACACTCACACACATTGTACAGCACACACTCTCCTCCAGACCTTACCGATGTGCCGGCATTTCCCCGTGACAGCCCATCTCCAGGTAATGGCTTCATTCCCTAATCATCAAGGCCAACCGTCTTGCTTCTTTTGCCAAGAGAAAAGAAAATTCATTTCAACACGGACACCTTTCCCTTCAACCCTCACACCTACCCCCCCCCCCACACACACACCCCTCTCACACCCAGGTTTTGGGCGTCTACGGGAGCAGGAGAGTCAGGAAGGCAAGTTAACCCTTTTAGTGCAGCGTAGTGCTTTATTCGATCATGATATGTGTTGTCATGAGGCCAAAAAGTTTGTTTCAGGTAACATGGGCAGACAGTCTCTACGATACCTTTAAATTGAACAAAAAAAAGTGTAAAAATGGGAAGACTTTTTCAAAACATTTGTACACTAAAATTGACCCCAAAAAAGTGTAAAAATGTCCTTTTTTTTTGGCCTGATGCATACATTCAGCCCTGGCGAGTGACGGTCCAATGCTGCATTCAAGCATCATGCCGACCCTATAGGATTGGTCCTCTCCCAATGTATCAAGATACACACATGAATGCAGCATCTGTGAGTTACTCACCAGGGTTGCATTCATGGATCACGACGGCCACGGACATTAAAGCACATTAAAGCACAATGCGGTCCTCAAAGGGTTAATCAGTCAATTCCCAGTGTTGTATTTCTTGCCCCGTGGAGGAGACGTGAGAGTGTATTCTGGTGAAGTAGGGGGTGTAGGTAGTGAACGCGGGGGGGGGGGGGGGTAGTAATTGGCTCTGCTCGGACTAACTAGGTCCTATGTCCCTGGTGCGGCGACGTCATTGTGGGTAGGACTGACTACAATGGGAGATCATTAACTAGGGAAATACGACTTGAGTGTTGCCAATCGACCGGCAAGGATCCCTGCTTCTCCTTTTGTGTTTTTCCTTTCCATTCTCGTCTTGTTGTTTTGGTAAGAAAGGCGGAGATGGGACGTCACGTTGTATACTAGGACTCGCCACCCCGTGGGGGGGGGGGGTATCGATTTTTTACTGTTTCCTATGATATGTGTTTCATTAAAATAATTAATGTAAACAAAAGAAAAACGTAACAACGTTAATATGAAGAAGAGAAAATAAAACAATGGAGAAGAACAGAAAAAACCTTACATTCTCCTAACATACTCAATTCAATCACAAGGAATGATTATACGTCACAGAGTCAAGGTAGATATAGATATAAATATGCTATGAGAACAGATCACGTCTTCACCTGAACGTCACCCACACACCTCATTCTTCCAGAGGACGCACCTGGAATAACCATTACGTGAATGGGGTGGGGACGCAATAGTCCAGTCATTTTTAGCAGGAAACTGTGCTGCTATAGTCTGCCAAAATTTTGCAGCCAAATGTACCGACCTGTAAATTTCGGTTAACGTATCAAGAGAATACACCGCATATTTGTTGTATAGTAATCCCAGTGGAAAAACGTGTCTTCAGCTACTGCTGTGGGTGGTACCCAGTCATCGTACACGCTCTGCAGATAGAGAGACCGTCAACTGATATTGCTGCCGAGCCGGTCTAAGTATTGGTCGTTTCAGGCTAGATGTTTTGGAGAAGAACGCCCCTAGTATAAACTCAAAGGGTTTAAGAAATATACCTGCAAGTTGTGTGTGTGGGACTTCATTCAAATTCATTCCCTCTAACCATGAAACATCACAACATTTTCCCGTCTGAGACATGGATATGGCTTTAGAAAAGACTGCCAACTATAGATACTAAGGAAAGACCACCAATACTTCCCTGGAGATTTCAGGGGTTTTAAGATGCCCTTTGCTTACAAGAGAATGGTCAGAGGTGCGAATAGCCGTCACTCCCCTGGGCACATACTAAATGTAAAGCGGAGATGACACATCTGAAAGTGGCGCCTTGAGATGGAAAAACGAAAACAAACATAGCAGCCTTTAACCCTTTAAGGGCTGCATCGTGCCTTAATGAACTATATCCCTTGTCGTCATGATGCAGCATGCAGTCCTGGTAAGTCCTGTCGCCAGAGATGCATTCATGCATCATGCCGACTCTTCGGGAGTAAATCAACCGCATAGGGTCAGCACGACCCTTGATTGCAACACCGGCGAGTAACTCACCATGGATACATCCTTGCATGATGGCGACCCTGTGCATATCCCATTAAAGTGCTATGCGGCCCTTAAAGGGCTAAGGCAGTGCCACCCGAGCCGCCGGGCATGGCGTTGTGACTTGGCCCTTTGGAGCATTTCCAATAAATCAGAGTTTTATGCCCGGCCTGTCACCCCGCCTGTAAGCGGTCTGGGCGCCCTCCGCATCGGGCCGCGCATCGAGCCTGCCCATCTAGATCATCTCCAAGACGGAGGGAGGAAAGCTCAACCGATGACGTAACTTTTGGCCTGGTAACCGTTCAGCCATCGATCACACACGTCAGACGTATAGGATGTGTTTTTTTGTCCAATAGTAAAATACTCTTTCGTTGGACATTGTTAAGGTCAAATGCTGCTCGTCAGCAACTGTGTTTGACTTTGATTAAAAGACAAAGGTTGGAAGATCCTGAAGGCATATCTTCAGGGAATCATTGAAGGTCATATTGTATTCTAGGAGGAAGTCGCAGTCTTTCTTCAACGTCTGGAACTAATAGTCTCATAGAGCTGTCGGCATAATTTACCTTTTAACCCTTTAGGGTTAAGAATGCCTTGGTACTTTAATGCAACTCGCCAGGGCTGCATTCGTGCATCTTGCAAGGTTGATACGCTCTTGAAGGGTCAACATGCTGTGCCAAAGTAGGCTCATCGAGTCACTCGCGGGTACTGCATTGCTGCATTGTGTTGCCTTAAGATATTATATACAGTTAATATCCAGCCAGTCATATCATGGTCATAAACCATAGTGCAATAAGTGGGACACATGCAGCAGTTTAGTAACTAAGTGCTCAACGTAGACCTTTCTCAATTGTGCAAGATTTCTCTTCACAGTGCTATTGTCTAGGACGGCTTTCCTTAACAACTATGGCATTTCAGCCATGTCACACTGTCTGTATACAGGGCCACTACTTTTTTAACAATAGGAGGGGGAGGTGAAATTTACCATGGGCGCCTACACTTTGTACACCCCCCCCCCCCCACCGAGGTGTCAATACCCCCCCCCCCTAGCATAGCAATGTATACACAGTTTGTTTGTGTAGTTTAACATGCTTGAATGATTGTATCCAGGATGATCAAATCTGTGAAATAAGCCAAAGACAGGAATCCCGCTCCTACACAATCATTTACCAAAGCAAGGGTTCTTTAACCTCCGACACCACATAAACATGGTGTGAGAGGGACAGGCCTTTGATATGGTGTAGTAAGTCTACCACAGTATAAGGCAACCATATGTGTACGCAGGAGGCAATGAAGACTCCAAGCTCATAAAACTGTGTGCCATGGAGTAATATATCCCGACACAAATACTTTCTACCCTCCACATGATTTTTCGCTGAAACAGGTGATTTTTTTTGCCCCCCACCCCACCCCTCCCAAGAGGGAGTAAAACCTTTTATCTCCACCCCACGGTCAAACAATCTTTCACCCCACCCCCACTTCCTAAATCCAAACATGCGCTCTCCTTCAGAAATCATCCTTAAGTATGGCATGTAATCAATTCAATTATCTCATTCCCCCCCCAAGTCCGTCATAAGTTTGATGTGTCATTCCCGCAAACACACCACCATTTAACCCTCTATGGGATGCATGATGCCTTAAGACGTCGTGTGGTTATTTGTGGTCATGATGCACAAATGCAGTCGCGTCGTGAGCACTGCATTCGTGCATCATGTCATCCTCTTCGAGAGTTTATCAACATGAGCATGTTGCTTGAATGTAGCATTGGCGCCTGCATTCATTCACCGTAATGCATCATGGTGTCAAAAATGCATAAGGCATTAAAGCACCCTGCGGCCTTTAAGATGTCAACATTAACAACACAATGAGAACCACGACACTTATCGTATCTATTTCAAATTACCAGACAAGTAAATCGGCTCATTTCCATAATTGCTCGAAGCCAAATGGGGAGTGAGGATTGACGCCCAAGATGAATGGATGGAGGAGGGTCAGGGGTTGGCGTCCTGGGAGTCTGGGGTCTGAGAAGGAGGTGGTTACCCCCCCCCCCCCCCCCCCCATCCTCCCCCACCCTGAGATTTGGATGCTGGTAATGACTAGTCAGCATTGCGGCATCTAGCGTAAAACCTCGCGTATATGCCGCGGCTAGTACGTGAATCAGATGCGGCTTATAGGATCGGCCCAGGGTCGGGGTGCGGCGTATACGCGAGTTCTTGCCACTATGGTACAGTGCGAAAATCGGCACATTCAGATGGCTAGTGCGGCTTATAGGATCGGCCTGAAGTCGGGGTGCGGCTTATACGCGAGTTAGGCTTGTACGCGAGGTTTTAGGTAGTTGGTTATGAGCAGCTGGGGCGGTGTGCAAACTGCTCAGTGTGAGCTGCTCGTTATTTGGAGGCGGACGTGACAGCTTCACTGACCCTTCCATGAGTCACCCACCCGCCGGCCACACTCATTCATGACGTCCAGTCAGTGGGAATACTAGTCCTCCTACCCCCCACCCACTCATCCCCAAACCTGCACACACCTCCTTGAATGGCCGCACCTGAGACGACTGTGGTTATTCCCAGACCAACACAAAACGCTTTCAAACCTGTCACACTAAAGAAATTACAACCAGCGTCTTGCAGCGCCTCGGAATTACCATCAAGGTTAACCCTTTAAAGACCGCACCGTGCGTTTATGCATTATGCGCTTTGTCATCATAATGCACCCATGCAGCCCTGGCTAGTACATGTAACTTGCCAGGGCTGCATACACACACCATGCCGACCCTCTGGGGTTGATACACCCTAAGGCTTGGAATGGTGGATGGATGCAGCACTGTCTCACCAGTGATGCATCATGATAACCAATGCTATCTCGATATACAGGAATATGCGGCCCTTAAAGGGTTAAGTACCGATTTGAGCTGCTCCATCACCCTGGGGGGGGGGGGGACTGAGTTATGGAGGAGCAGCTCCCAGCTCTAAGTGTGGGCACCATTGTGTGTATGTTGATATCTGGGTCACCATTTAACCCTTATGGACAGCATGATGCCTTAATGTGTCTTGCTTTTGTCGTCTTGCTGCCCTAAGGCTAACGCCGCACTGGTGTGTCTCGCATAGGTTCCCCATGCAGACCATTCGGGAATATCATAAACCTGGCCGTCATGATACATGAATGCAGCCTTGGCGAGCTATTTCCCAAGGGCTGCATTCATGCATCATGACGAAAAAGGGCACAGTGCAGTTGAGTACTATGCGGCCCTTAAATGTTTAAAAAGAGGGCTTGGGATTGGTTGATTGATTGATTAGGTTTAAAGTACCAGGTTTTTGCATACATGTTGTTGCCTAATGGGAAATGATAGAAATCTCATATGAACGATTTAGCAAGCCTGGGAATGTGAGCCATGTCACATTAGTTGACCATGCTGCTAGGAGGCTAATCCCTCATAATACCTTGTCAATGCTTGTGTCTATCATAGAAAACAGGGATAAAGAAGATCCAAATATAGAGCCACGAGAAGTACTTAAACTCTTGCAGCTGCTGCCTAAACCGCCATATTCCTACCCTCCTGTAAGGCCTGGAGATAAATGAATAAGTGGCAGCGCCTCCAGATAATAATACTAGAACGTGTACCACTGAATGCTAACAGCCCCGAAATGAATTTCTTATCTGTCGGAGAGATGCTCCGTTAGGCAGTTATTCTGAGGGTATGATTTATTCTCACTTCATATCAGGAGGGGCTATTTTCCAGGCATGCTCGATGCCACAACTGATATGCCTAAATTACCACACCAGCAATAAAATCTTCTGCGGCCCCTCCCCCGCCACTCAACCACACACCCCTTACTCCCCAACATCACCCTCCCCCAGCAGAACCTTCCCCTGAGCACAGAGTCACAGTTTGCTGCAATACGCCGAGCAGCTCCGAGCAGCTCAAATCATGTCTTGATGGACACAGGAAGAGGAGGTCAGCCGGTGCAGCAGGCGATCAATTGGTACTTTTATTGTTGATAATCCGTTGTATGGATTAATGAGGCGGAAGATATGGTTAGTCCGTAGGGCTGATTGATGGTGCCAATGGTGGGGGGGGGGGGCTGTGGAGAACTTATGGGTTAAAGCTGGGGTAATACTCCAGACTGAATGATCTTTAATCATTCAAGGACAGCATACCAAGATGCATCAATGAACATGATGCATCTATCCAGCAATTATAACCCGCCAGTGCTGCATTCATGCAGAATGTAGAGACAATGGGCTTGATACACTCCCGAAGGGTCGGCATGATGCACTCACAATCACAGTGCCTTTGAGTTACTTGCTAGCGCTGCCCCCAAGGCATCAGGACAACAAATAACCGTGAAATCTGAGGGCAACTTGCTGCCCTCAGATGGTTAAGTATAATGGGGTAGCGTTTAGTCCTGTCATTGGTACTGGTATTAGCAGACGGTCAGTCGACCTGATCCATGTAATCTCACAACTCACAGGGAACACTTCCAGTGATAACAAGATGCCATTGAAACCACAAAGGCATTTAGGGTGCAATGCTCGGGATGAAGCCTGTCGTCTGTACTTGTCTGCCAAATTGTAGAGGCCTCAGCGGTTCAGACAACTGTTATCTTGGCCTGTAGCTTTGCGGCCCTAAACCTTTAAGGGCTGCAGAGTGCTTTAATGTGCTATGCTCGGTATGTTGGAGTAATGCATCATAGCCACAAAAGACATACCGCATAAGAGCACTATGCAGCCCTCATGGGAATAAGTATGGATTCTTGAGTTTTCTAAAATTAACCACAATGATCCGATAAGGTTAAGTCTATCAAATCTTACTGGATCAGGACAGACACACGACTCCGTGCAAAGACCAAAGTGGGACTTGAGCAGTGGAGCCCATATTTTCAGTTACAGCCAACTGTATGTGTCATATGGCATGGAACATGGCCGAGCATCCACAGCTGATGGTGAGGTGGCTCTGAGGTCACTGTGACAGGTCACTCTGGAGGCAGTGGGCTATTACCATATTTCCCCAAATGTAAGTCTGCCCCGTTTATAAGCCTGGTCTATATATACCACGTGAAATCAGTATAGCTATATATACGCCCGGGCTTATAAACAAGGATATCTTCGGTAGTTTGGGATGGCTAAATGTATTCTGGAGTGTTTGTGTAGAATATGTATGTTTGAAGACACTAGAGAACCAATTACCTTCATGTCACAGAGATACCACTTTTTATACTGTTGTAGGAATTTCTACTTTTCAGAAGAAGAAAATTTAACGAAGTCAAAAAAAGTGGCATCTCTGTCTCATCACCATGAAGGTTACCCATGTCCCCATCCCTTTAAGAATACATGGGACTATAATGCATTAATCCCGTTTATCGTCATGATGAATGAATGCAGCTCTCGCGAGTAACTTGCTAGTGCTGCATTCATGCATCATGCCAGCCCTATAGTGTTGATACACTCCCGAATTGTTGTCATCATCCACCCCTGCATTACTGCATCATGACGACCGATGAATACCAATAGCGATGACACCTTGATGCATCATTCCGTCCTTAAATGGCTAACATACTAAACCCAACACCACATGAAGCCACCCTCCTCTCTATCTCATCGGTCAGCGCTGAGCCTCTACCCACGTCCCCCACCTTTTACCCCAGCACTTCACGTCGCCCTCCCCTCCCCTCATCCCTCACCCTCCCCCCTCCATCACCCCCCCCCCCCTGTTACTCTCGTTCCCAAATCCATTCAAAGAAAGGCTCTGGTAACAACCAAATGGCCCTGAACTTAGGATTTTGCTGGTTCTGGGCAACCCCTGCTGGTAGCTTCGAACCAGCGAACAGGAACAGGAAATGGAACCAGAAAGTTTGATGGTAAAACTACCATCATACATTCTGGTTCCTGTCCGCTGGTTCCAGGCTACCAGCAGGGGTTGCCCAGACCCAGCAAAATCCCAAGTTCAAGGTCATTTGGCTGTTACCAGAGCCTTCCTTCGGAAGGATTTGGGAACGAGGGTACCCCCCCTGTACAGGAGGCTACATGCCGACACGTGTCTCCTCCGGGGGGGGGGGGGGGGCGCCTGGAGGAGGAGAAGCCATGAGGCCAGCTCCGGTAAATTAGATTGTGCCATGTCTCCTCGGGTGGTGCAGGCGCCTCCCATGGCGGCTCTGACTGATAGTTTCAAGATCGAGTTAACACCTAAAAAATGTGACGGCGAGTGGAGGGTGGGGTGAAGGTGTGTGTCTGTGGGAGGGGGGGGGGGTTTGTGAGTGACCTAGTCTGCCCGGTTCTAAGGAGGGATTGTACACTGCTGCCATCTTGTCGGCCATTTTGGAGGAATTCCCATCAAAATGGCAGTTCACTAGTACCTGCCTTGGGAGACCGAAACACCAGCAAACAGCTCAAAACTGTTTTGTGGCCAATCAGAAAACTCTGCAGTAGTTCATGCATGCACATATCCCAGACATGTGGAACACCAAACTTTGGACCGTATTCCAGACCCCCAACCCCTTAACTTCTCGCTATTTTTAGAAACTTTCTGTTCAAATGTTGAGCCCAGGTAACGATTTGTCACAAGACCCAAAGACGTCCTCCCATACCGCCACCAGGCTACGGGGTGTGGGTGCAGGTCTTTGGGTCTTGTGACAAATCGCTACCTGGGCTCTACATTTCAATAAAACAATTTTTAGGTATGAATTTTAAATTTAAAAAAAAATCCAAAATGGTGATTAGGGGTCGGGAGGAGGCTGCTTGAAAACAGTGACGTCATGTGGGAAACTTTCTTTGGAGTGACGGTGGGTGATAGGTTTTATCCCTTTTTCGAGTTCCATCGTTTTTAATGCGGGCCTGGTGATTTGTCAAAATTCTATTCTAGCTCAGGCGTTGATGTCGGTAAGAACGATGCGCAGTTGCCGGGGTGGCGGAGATTGATACCGTATTGAGTGTGGGCTACAGCTTTTGAATATTGACGACCCATTTGGTGAAGGAGGAAGCCGCCGCCATGCCGCCTGGTGGGCCTATATCCCGCTAAGGACGGCATAGTGCTTTAATGTGCTATACCCTGTATCGTCATGATGCAGGAATGCAGCCCTGCAGAGTCTTCTCACCACGGCTGCATTCAAGCATCATGCCTACCCTTCAGGGCTGTATCAACCCCAGGGTCGGCATGATGCTTGAATGCAGGCCTCGCGAGTTACTCCCCAGGGCTGCATTCATGTATGGTGGAGATGAGGGTTATAGTGCATTAAATCAGTCTGCGGCCCATAGCGGGATATGAGTGAGGCAGTGAAGCCCTTCTTATCGTGTCACCTTTCAGGATGTATAGATCACATTAATGTGATTGACGGTCTTCCCTCCCCGGCCGCATACAGATGTAATCCTATATTGTTTCAATCTGTCCTTATCATCCACTGAAATGGATTTATTCATGAAGCAGCTAATGACATTGTAATGGGAGGGGCACACACATATAGGTCTTCACAATGTGTCCGGGAAGCTTAATTTGTTATTTGCAGGGAATTAATAGCAAAGGCATTGGTTGGGTGTGTGTTGTGATTGAGAGGATGGTGTTATTATACCCAGGGTGGACGTTTTTCCTGGATTTCAAGAATGTTTATGTTGTGAAGACCTCCAAGTTTCTATAGAGGACCTTTAATCAGGCACATTGGTTTAAAAATTCCAGTTATTTTTTAGATTGGTCACTTTCATTTCTGGTATACCTCTGTTATGAGCAATTGTGTGAAATGTTGCTGTAGATGATGCGATATTCAAGGTCTACTTGATACAACGTTTATCAGTTTCTCTAATATAGTGGCTTAAGTATATCGGTATGATCGACTTGTAAGTGATACCAATATTTTAAATCAGGAAATTATGAGATGAAAAAAGCGCCAATCTTTAAAACGAACCTTACTTGTCCGGTAAAGTAAATGATCATCAACCCAAATCACATCGATGATTTAAAGCTCTAAAGGTGACATAGCGAAATATCATCATTTATTTCATGGTGAATACGGCCTATCAATGCTAAGGCAATGGGAGGGCCGTATGCAAGTGAAGCGTGAAATAACCCTCGGGCATATTTCACGCTCTGCCCGTATTTCACGCTACCAGGGGTCGCCAGGGGTCGCCATGGGGTCGCCGTGGAGTTGCTAGGCTACTGAGGGTCACGTGACCTGCGCGGAATTCAAAATGGCGGCACCATGGAAGTAAACAAATGCCACGGAACTAAACAAATGCCGTGGAAGTTAGCAAACATGGACTAGAAATCTATTTTAGATTGAAATACCATGAAATAAACACAGAGCGTCACTTTAAAGTGACCTCGTCACTGGTTACTGCACTCACGGTTCCTGCCCTGTACTGCACTAGGCCTACGGCCAGCGTGCAGTACAGGGCAGGAACCTCTCGTGCAGTAACCAGTGACTCAGTCACTTTAGCGTGCAGCTCTGTCTATATAAGATATAAGAGCATTACTTCGTAATGTGTCAGCGATATTTAATTGACTTAAACAAAGTGTATCAGAGTTACGGGAAATTGTACATTATTTTCCTCCTGGGTATTAACAATCTCCTGTCGCTGATATCATTAAGAACCTTACATATTTTAAGGAAAGCTCACAACAATGGCTGGGCTTTTAATCATGTTACCTCAGAATATGTCTTTCTATTTACAATAATGCTAATACAGTTTGAGAGAACATATTTTAGGATATGATAGAGAACTGTGCCTTAAACATCTTCCTTGTCTGCTTCCCTTGCAGGTGCTTGCCCAGATCCCCCAAAGTCATCGTAACATCTTTAAGTACATGTGTGCTTTCATACGTAAACTGCTCACGTACACTGCCAACAATAACCTAGACGTCAAACACATGGGTAAGTCATCTACTTACAGTATTAGGGAGTGGTCATTTTCTAACCACGGGGGGGGGGGGTAAAAATGTATGCATGTATGCCCTTGTATGCATAGTAACATGCAGATGTTTTAGGCTAAAAACTGATGAAATGCGTATTCCCCCCGGTCTAGGGGTCGAAATTGCCCCCCCCCCCCCAAGATAAAATTTAAAAGAAAGAAAGAAAGAAAATAAACACGCACCCCCCCCTCCCCGGTTGTAGAAAATGATCACGCCCTTGGTGTCTCAACATGGTGAATCATCCTCCCATTTATGTCATTCACTTTCCAGTCGCGTGCATCAACCATCTTTACCGAATTATGCCAGCAGTAAAAAGACAATTACAACGATTTTTGGAGTACTACCAACTGAAGATGTTATTACATGTTCTCTGAAATTGGTAAATTGGAGAGTAGTTGTGTGTGGGATATGGTTCTATAGTCGCCATGATGCTTTCATGGTACAGAGGAAGAGCGATCCGTGGGATGTATAATGGCTACATACTAGTTCCAGAATTCTAATACTTTTTAGGTGATGTTTAGAGCAGCTGATAATTTAATTGAATCGACAATATAAAATAGAGAGCAATTGGGTAGTTGGGGCTATTTGAAATGCCCAATAGTTATACTTGGTAGGGCACTCAGAAAGGAATTATGTACTAGTGATGTAGAGATGGCAGTTGTAGGCCCTCAGTAACATGCTAGTGGTGTAGGCAGTGGTAGGCCCTCAGTAACATGTTGGTGGTGTAGGCAGTGGTAGGCCCTCGGTAACATGCTAGTAGTGTAGGCAGTGGTAGGGCCCTCAGTAACATGCTGGTGGTGTAGGCAGTGGTAGGGCCCTCAGTAACATGTTGGTGGTGTAGGCAGTGGTAGGGCCTCAGTAACATGCTGGTGGTGTAGAGGTGGCAGTGGTAGGGCCTCAGTAACATGCTGGTGGTGTAGAGGTGGCAGTGGTAGGGCCTCAGTAACATGCTGGTGGTGTAGGCAGTGGTAGGGCCTCAGTAATATACTGGTGGTGTAGAGGTGGCAGTGGTAGGCCCTCAGTAACATGCTGGTGGTGTAGAGGTGGCAGTGGTAGGCCCTCAGTAACATGCTGGTGGTGTAGGCAGTGGTAGGCCCTCAGTAACATACTGGTGATGTAGAGATGGCAGTGCTAGGCCCTCAGTAACATGGGTTGGTGGTGTAGAGATGGCAGGGTCTGCTAGTCTCCACTGCAGGTTAATTTCCGGGAGGGTTAGTCTGTTTGAGCACCACTACTCCCCCTGGGGGCAGCCACACACGGCTACTTTCAAAGTGACCCGCGTTTGAGCATCCCGAGGGCTTCGAGAGTACGCACAGGCAGCGAAAACGAGGTTGTTTGCCGACGATCATTGGTCTGAGAGTAAGTCAAGAAATCAGAGGGAGATTCAGTAGAAGGGTTGGTCTGTGGGATGGCTGAGCATGGGGCACATCTTTACATGTCTCTACTCGGGTGATAGGATAGAATTGCATGGTCCATGAAGACTGTAGAAGAATGTGAGAACTGTAACGGTGTCCAGTTGTATCTATGTGCCTACAGATATTATCTATGTGTTGTTTGTATTCGTATTATGACATTCGTTTATCTCATGTGAAGAGCGAGAGTCCCTATGATTGAGGCACAGCGGTAAGGCAAGTTATTCATGGAGTTCGAAAACTAGAACCGAGTATGTTGCGGTTTTCGTCACTCTGCTCTTTACTGTTTAGCTTTCATAAAAATGTGAAATACGATGTACAGAGATGTACTTAAATCCGTCCAACCTGCTATCTGAGTCGTCTACCTATATTGTCCACCTCCAAAGTATTCTAAAAATGTCCTACTGAATCAGAATGTTATTGCCTGTCGACCTGCAAAAGCTAAATAACTGCGAAGTTGTCAATTTAAAATACATAGTAACTGATTCCTGCTACTAGTGCACGTATATTTATACCATTCTAAGTAGTACTAGGATGTATATATATATCTGTCAGTGCTGCCTCTCAGTATAAGGACATTGTGAACAGAAATGTCTTCTTAATGGAAAGGAATTAGCTTAGTGGGCGTCAAACCACGCGTAATACAATCACTGCCTCGATATTTCTGCTTTGAGCCGCTTCTTTTCCCCAGCAATCTTCTTATGCTTGTTGGATATCATGTCGTTCTACCCCAATCGTATAGACAAACGGCACCGTCTAATATTGAGGTGCTCGATAAAGTATTGAGTCAGTCCCGGGGAGCGCTTCTGTGGGATAATGACTTGTCACTAGGAGTGAAAGCCTGATCTCTGATTGAATCAGCCGTCTCTCTTTTCTTCAATCTCCTTAAGTTAAGTGTGCCCGAGTCCCCTGAGAATTCTCTGTGAAGTTTCAATTTTAATCAAGGATTTTTGCGATGAAAGTAGATCGAGGCCACTTTTTTTTTTCGTTCTCCAACGTCATAGGTAAATGATATTCAAATCAATATCCATGTTACATAGATCTGTTGGGGTTTTATGTGGAGATAATTCAGCTGAGTTATACAATTTGTGTCATGCTTTGCTTAATAAGGCAAAATCCGCGGGACAAATTGCCAGGAATGCAAGACCAAATGGCACAACAATGACTGTCTCGATAACCTTTCCCGCCAATCTTATATATGGCCGTGTCTCACCATTTTGGGCCAATGTGAACGTCTTTGACGGGGTGCCATCTTTGACCTCCTGACAGAAAAACGGTTATTTAGGGCAGGTGAAGATATAAATTAAGACATAACCTTATCCTTAACCTTAATCTTATTTTTTATGGCACCTGGTCAAAGATGGCACCTGGGCAAGGATACCATCCGGTCAAAGACGTTCACATTGGCCCATATTGGTGAGACACAGCCATATATATCCAAGAGTGTCCTCCCAGGCACCAGTTATAAATACCACATCCCAGGACACATCATGAGGAGACGAATGGAGACTGGAGCCCCACTGCTGTGAAGATGGATACCTTTGTAGTACGATATGTACATAGCAAGACCAATATACCCGTCTGTTAACACAGATACCGACCCCTACCAACACACACCACCCTACCGCCATGATTAACCCTTTAAGGGTCGCACAATACCATAATGTATTATGACCTTGGTTGGCATGATGCACGAATGCAACCTTGGCGAGTCTACTTGCCAGTGCTGCACTTATGCATCATGTCAACCCTAGATTACGGAGTTGATGCACCTCCCGAATAGATGCCATGATGCATAGATGCAGCCCTGCCAAGTTACTCGCTTACGCTGCATTGATGACTAATTGCGCTTTGCATTAATGCACTGTGCCTCCCTCGAAGGACTAAGCCCTACTTCCACCCCATCTTCCCACCTCAACCTCAGTTCCGTCCTATTCTTGCCTCTGCCATGCTCGGCTGGCCTCTTGTGGGCTTCCTTCATGACCCGCCTCCCTTTGTGACTCCTACTGAGCCCTAGCCTGATGAGTGTCGCACTTATTTGCGACAAGAATACATCAAAGGTGACACAGGCGCTGCCTCCCTGACACGGAGACGCATCCGTTAACGGCCCCCGCGACACGACAAACGGACGCCCAATATTTGTCGCGTCGCTCCGCCGGAAGTCGCGGAGACGGTTTGGTGCAGTCAACAGCCTCCGGGGAGGGGGAAGGTGAGAGGCGAGGTGGGGATTAACACTTTAAGGGCCGCATAGGGCTTTAATTTGCTATGCCCTTTATCAACATGATGTATGAATGCAGTAAGAATGACGCCGACTCTACGAGGCTTTATACCCTACCAAAGATTTTGCCTGATGCATGAATGTAGCCCTGGCGAGTAGGGCTGTATTCATGTATCATGACAACAAGGTGTGGTGTTTTAAAGCACTGTGTAAGGTCCTTAAAGGTCGGTGAGCCAGGGGGACACGGTATAGAGAGATGGTAGAGAAAGCAATTAACGGGGAGAAAAATCTCAGGAGCAGAAGTTACCAGAGGTTAATACATGGCCGGGCTGCTTATAGAATTGGTGGTACCGCCGGCGCTGTAAGCAGGAATAGTTTCTGTAAGGGGGCTTCCATAAAGTATGTACGCATATCCTCTCCAAAAATTGACCCCCTCAAGTTCTTGTACGCATTAAAATAAAGGGTTTATGTACACAGATATGTTCAGATATTAGCCCCCCCCCCCACCCCCCACCCCTTCGTGCTTACATACTTTATGGAACCCCCTAAGTTGATTAGGGAGTGGTCACTTTTTAATAAAAGGGGATCGCTACATTTGGCGGGAGATCAAAGCAATTTTGATCCCTCTTGAAGGGGATTCTAATGAAATATCACTCCCCCCCCCCCCCTTTTTCTCCTTTAAGCAGAAAGGTCCTTGTTTGTAGCGGGGCACGATTGGCCCCTAGAAAGCAGCACGGATTACACTAGAATCTTATCTTCATAATATTACAAAAACACCACCAGTTTAAGTAATCATTAAACCATGTGTAAGTGGTTTGCTATGTTGTGTACCTTAATGTGCCTGTCCGAGTCAGGGTGCCCTTACTCTTTGCCTTTAGCAGCATCAGTAAAAGTGCCATCTTTTTGCAAATCAAACCATATCTCCATCTTCACTGCGATGAAACAACAACTTTATTTACACAATGTATAAATAAAGATATTGACGTGAAGTATTATTTTTACTGGACAAAGTTTCATCCAATCGATCGTAAACATTTCTCATGTACAGTATTTGTCTCAAGCATACATTTTATGCAGGACACGACATGCACAGAAGTTAATACTCCTGCTGAAATAAGGCTGTTTGATACTCAGCGCTATTAGAGCTCGAACCACAAAAGATCATCGTATTAAGTGTTCATCCTTGGGGAGAGTATCATCCCTGTACCATCCCTGTAGGATCGGCATGATGCATAAATGCATCCCTAGGCGTGTTACTCACCAGGGCTGAATTCATGCAGTCCCGTGCCTTACAGTCAGAATTACTGGGAATGGTTTCTATAGCATTAAAATAGTCTTGTATTGTACTTTGCCATACTGTAATGGTTGAAAAGACAATTGTAGATAAAGGGAACCTGAGACTGTTAGGTGATATAGTTAGCCTCCAGCCACACCAGGTGGCGCTACTGTGGCCGCCCAGAGCTGCTCCTGATCTGCTCCTGTCTGTGATCTGCTCCCCTCAAGTCACCTAGCAGTAAACACAGTTGTTGGACCCTTAGTATGTAATATATGGTACAAGTGAGTCGCTGTATAAGTGTATAAGTCAAGGACAGGGTAATTGTCCAAGGCGCAAGGTGGATAATTACTCCTCCCAGCAGCCCTCACTACCTCGAATATTTAATTCCTCGGATCCCTCCCTTCCTCAGACAGTTGCCTAGGAAATTCACCTATATATTCCATTATATTTGGACTTCATACATGTGTACCTCGGATAATTTTCTTCCTCAGACGTTTTTCCTTGCATTGTCCTCATTCGAGGAAGTGAGGGCCGACTGTACCTGCTCCAGCTGGATAGATTATCCCCGTCCGGACCAGTTAGCGCGTGGGGAGAACAGATAGCGAGTGATTGTAGCGGGTGGTGGGCGGCCAGATAGGGTTACTGATTACCCTGCTGTGTGCGCGGGGTGCTGGGTTTAACCCTTTAAGGGCCGCATAATGCTTTAATGTGCTGTGCCCTTTGTCGTCATGATGCATGAATACAGCCCTGGCGATTGTACTCACCAGGGCCGCATTTATACATCATATCAACGCTTTCGCGGGTGTATCGACCTGATAGTGTCAGCAGGATGCTTGAATGTAGCCCTGGAAGCAGTCATGCACCAGGATGACAAATCTAGGGGATACCACTTTTAAGCACTATGCGGCCCTTAAAGTGTTGTAGGGGCACTTAGTCCCAGGTCGGCCACCCATATGGCGAGGGAGAGGGTTAATTTTTAACGCCCAGACCTCAGGGCGGACCGGGCTCCACGCTGAGCCGCATACCATTGTGGATACGCTGTGGAGCAGCTCAGGAACTGCTCTCAGAGCTGCTCAATGCATACATGCAAGCAGCCACACAAAAAGGATGATCCACCACCACTGCATAGGGCATCCTTTATAAAGTATCTTCAGCTGGAAGTTCTGTGATCGGCGCGGGAGGTACTAGTATACATACGTCTAGTAAGGTTGTTCCTCACACCCGACCAGGAGGTATTCTTAATAAGGCTGTTCCACACACCTGGCGGGAGGTATCCTCAATAATCTTTGGTCCACATCATGGGGAGGGACCCTTAGAAAATATGTTTCTACCCTCCCAGCGCGGAGAATCCTCTCTGTGTGGCGGCTCACATATCACTTGGGCAGTGGATCAGAGCCTAGGTGTGTAAAGTAGGATTTATGACGGAGCAGATCAGAGAGTTCACACCTAAGACGTTGAGCTGCTCACTATTGAAAGACACTTCATAGATTGCATGGCTTCCCATCCACTGCTACTCCCCTCCTGTCCTGTATGTACTAACACACAAACTGACATGATATTGGACCCTGCTTATCTGTATACAGGCTTCATGCTAATGTCTATATAATACATTGTTTATGTTGTCGGCTTAAGGACTCCATGGTGGCCCCAAACTGCTAACAGCAATGCCCTCTGTTCCCAAGCTGCATACGCTATTTAGGCTCGTTGGGGTTGCTGTGGGACAGTTTGCATTGGTCCGTATAACACCAAGGTTTCAGATAAACGTTATAGGGGTATAGGGGTTGTGGAAATAGTTAATGCATTATATTCTGGTCTTGTATAAGCGCCGGTCTTGTATAAAAGCACCGGGGGTTCTTGCTGAAAGCTACCAATCTGTTCACAGTACATGAAAAAGAAATGCAACTCTTGTAGTTTCCGCCAGTATTCACATATTTGTGGTTTTGCTAAAATATACAGTTGTCTTTTCAAACTCTGTTCATGGGGGTTTGTCGTTTTCGTCTGTGCATGGCATTTAAATATCGAGTTTCACAGAAACATTAAAGCGACAATTTATATTCATCAAGTGGCAGTATGTATCTATAACGTGTTCAAAGACTGCAATCAACTCCTTTTGGTTGGTCTTTGAAAAGGGCACCTAATAGCCATATCAACAGTTCTAATACATCGATAAAGTTGATATGACGTTGAACCATCAATGATACTAGTTTAAACCCCTACCAAAGAGTCATGGGTTTTTCTTAGAGTGAATCATCTAAAGAAAACGAGCAGTGAAAGCGATTCTGAAATGAAGGATTGCAAATGTGTACTATATTGACCCGATTGAAGAGTCCTCAGAGGGAGGGTTACCCCGCCACTATTTATTGGGCATTAATTGCACATAAATCAAACTGACTTCATTCCAGCCTAGTCATCTCTTGAGTAATAACCATCAAAGAGCCATCTCGTGGGGCTTTCTGTAAATCATACTCTATCCACTAAACTAGCCGGAATACAAAAAGAGCACATTTTTTCAAAATATTCCTCAATAGACGCATGACACATGTTTTATTACATTTTTAAGAATCAAATCACTACAATGTAATAAAAAGAGTGCAGTTCTAAGTGTGAACAAATGATGGCATGTCATGTCGCATGTGTAAAAAACGAGCTATGAAGATGGTTAGTTATTGCTGATGTATTATACACATCAGGATGAAATTGTACAGCATAGAAGCATCTCTCGGAATGTCTTTTAACTGAATATTATACACTGTAAATTGTAACAGTATTAAACCTGACATCTTTTTCTATGTCTTCTTACGAATACTACATGCTGTAATAGCAAGCCAACATCTCCTGTTGAATACTGAATACGATCCAAAAAAAAGTAAACCAACATCTTTTGTGCTGCCTCAGCTCAAACCTAATCCTACATAGAGCCCATCTGCTGCCATGTCCTGGAGGAAGGCGGGGTAGGAGGGAAGCAGAAACCAAGTGTGGTTAAGTAGCTGGCCAATTAACTGGATGACAGGTGGCCACTGGAGGAGGCATGGCCTGGCCTTGGCGGGTATTAGTCATGATAACCAGATAGAGAATAATCACATCCCAGCCCCGCCAGCATTAATCCCCCGCACCCTGGAGGGGCCAGTGCTGGCCACAAAGAGATTTAATCAAACCTAATCTGGCCCTCACCTGAGAGAGGCACCCCTACACCCTTAGTCTCCTGTAGGGCACCTCCCCCGCCTCTCACCCGCCTCACCTCCTCCAGGACCCTCCTTGGACCTCTCCATTAGCACTTCCTACAATTGTCCCCCGGCATGTGGCCGACCATCTACCAGGACAAAGAGAAGAGGCAGGACCAAAGGCCCTCTTCATGATATTCAATTAACCCCACTGACTTTCCGGGGCCGTCTGTTTTCTTTACCGCCGCGCCTTGGAGAATCTGACCCTTCCATAACCCCCTCCCCGCCCTCCCACTGTACACGTGTACTAATGCATGTACACACGCTGATAAACCTAACCCTTAGAGTGGTGCATAGCGTTGTAATGTGCTATGCCCTCTGTCGATGTATGAATACAGCCTCGACTTCTAACTGACGGCAAAGTGCATCACGAGTTGACACTGTAATGTCAGTATGCCATCCTTAAACTAGTCTAGAGGGCCTGTGGCATAGTGACATATTGATATACTACTTACTGTCCAAGTTAGCTGATACATGTATGCTATTCTATTGACATACTGACTACAATCTCTACACTGCCTTGGGCGTCAGCTGTATAAAGCTGTATAAAGGCTTGATTACCTGCACTGGTTCTACCCCGACTGCTACTGCAGGGGTATCAACATGTAAGTCTTTAAACGCATGACAGGACACATTTATATAGGTGTAGCTCACCCCGAGTAGCTCAGTAACAGACGGGGTAACTTATTGTCTTATAGTTGGCGACCCTAAAGGAGCCCTTCCAGTACCACTCTAGTCCAAGCTAGAGCATAGTGATAACTTAAGGTGAACCATGTAGCCTAATATTCCCAACAAAAGCAAACGGAATTACTGACTATCAATCTAGTATACAAACCTGCCAAAGTAATGGTTCCCGTGAGCATTTCATCCAGGGAATGATATCCGACCCCATACCACATACAAGAGGGACGAGAGTTGAGTTGGGTGTATTGCAGTGAAATCGCCTTTCCCGTGCGTTAACAACTTGATCGAGCGATTAGTTCTTTTAACACCGGAGGGCCTGGGGGTCAGGGTCGGAAATTGTACAAGTGTACGCCCTTTTATGCATAGTTACGTGCGAGCTTTCCCCCTGGAAACAGATGAATTACCCCCCGCCCTTTTGTTAAAAGTACCACTCCCTAAACCCAATGATGTGGACTTTGTTGACGAAATAGGAAAGGGAGAGTGATTAATTATTTGTGAGGCTCACATCTGGTTGACTTTATTCGTAATATCTTTAAAAGGCCGCATAGTGCTTTAATTAGATATGTCCTTTGTCGTCATGATGCATGAATGCAGCTCTAGTGAGTCTACTCATCAGGGCTGTATTCATGCATCATGCCGACTCTTTGGGGTTTATTAAAGCTTGGCCGTCATGGTTAAAGTGAGGCCAAAAGCACCTTTGGATATAGTTCAGTTTTCATTCACAAGAGGGCTCTTAAGGGCTGGGAGCTCAGCTCTTACAGGCACAAGATATGGTGAATATGTTGTAGCTGGACAATGCTCATGGTCCCCTGTCCAAACACTGCTACCCTCGGGTGGAACTGTTATTCTAGTCCATGTATGGAAAATACTGAACTTATTCCCTGACAGCCCAGCTTTAACACTGATTAAGCCTTACAGGGTCAGCATGACGCTTGAATACAGCGTTAGTGAGTTACTTGTCAGGGCTGCATTCATGAATCATCATGACAAATGGTCGTAATGCAATATGCGACTCTTGAAGGGTTAAAACTAGCGCCAGCGTGGGACTAACATTTAACTAATTTAATAAAATCAGAGCTCCCTGAATATAATGTTACCAGAAATGTCATCGTTATAATACTCTGGGGGTGCAGAGGGGTCCCCCCCTGAGGTCGGAAAGTCGCCGAAATTAAGGGGTCCAGGTCGAAAAGTCGCTTTTTTGGACCCTTTATTCTATTGTACATTTTGTCCAAAAGTCGCTAGGTCGCTTATATTATTGCCATCGGTCGGCAGTCGCCTCCGAAACAGCCCAGGTCGCCAGGTCGCTTTTGACCCATCTGGAGCCACATACTCTGGCTTTGGCCATCCACGTTCATACTACATTTGGCTTGAGACAATACCAGACAGCCCAGATTGAGTTGAATTGAGTCGGGTACCTCTCTTTGCTGACCATTATGTAAGCTTGTCATGTGCAGTGTCTGTTGATATCTTACCCGGGTGTGTCATAATAGTCGTAAATCGGAGATGGACATTGCACCGACTGGCCATTTAACCCAGTTGTCCGACTCTCAAACGCGGATTTTATGATCACAACGCATGCATATCACATCAGGAGAATACCATCTGTAATCTACGATACCAAATGGCAATATGGACCAAGTTTTTTGATTCTGAAAAATAAGATTTCCTCTATATGGGAGAGATACAATCCAAGTATGTCACTTTATGCATTTCATAAACCAAGGATTGGGTGATCAGCTGAGGCAAAGCAAAAGGCAATTATTCGTGTCTGAGGGTTACATCTACAGTAAACAACTACACTGAAAAAGTAAACTCGTCTCCAGACTCGTCTAAGTAAATGTCATAAAATAAACGAGTCAAAAATTGTCTAATATCATCTTCCTTGTCACTTAGGCAAGTTTTTGACTCATTTATTTTATGACCGTCACTTTGAAGAGTCTGGAGACAAGTTTATTTTTTGAGTGTATACAGGCTATAGTTATGTCGTCAGCAGTCCACAACGTTGTATGCGATATATTCATGGCCCGTGTTCTTTTGTGATTTCACCCAACTGTGGTGTAAACATGTATATACACAGAAGTGTTTATAGGCCTATGTGTATACAGCTTCTCTGCACTATATTTCCCCACGTTTTGCGTGTGGGTAGGACGATATGTGTACTGTACGAACCCACTCTTTTCAACCACCATGAACATTTTAGCGATACAAATGTAGCACTGCGTTCTGGCATGCAACCTTTCACTCAGAGCGGGACATTCTGAGGGGAATAAGTGGATCTAATTCCCTCTCTGAGCGCTTCATTTCTATATAGCACAGGCGTCACTTTTTTTTTAATTGTTTATTTATCCTGATATTCATAGGCTATGCCTTTCAGCTTGCCTGTATAAGTAAATACCAGCCTTATAGGTCTGAGTATGGGTATTCCATAAGTCAATCAAGTTGGGTAATACTATAGTATTACCCCAAGAGAATCATGTTAGATATTTATCCTGCGTTAGTGTGTCTTTACAGACTTAACTAAGAGCACTAAGTCCTTATTACTAGATGAGGATGAATCAACACATCTGAGTGAAAAAGAGAAAAACTCAATTTCTATATGGAAAAGTGGTAAACATATAGCAGTTTCGTGGCAGGCACCTTTGCATTAGGATGGGTACTTTAAGCCAATCTGTCTTGAAGTACCTTATATATGTGAGACTTTAATTTGGGGTATGAAGGAATGCTCTTTGTATCCATCCACAGTCTAGAAGAAGACGCAGATTCAGTGTCATGAACCATCATACATTAGCCACGGTCAGTTAGTAACCATGGCCGTATCCGTACAGAGATGTATTCTGCTCCAGTGGTGCCATCCCTGATTACAGAATGCTGGCAGGGTATCCCGTTGATCAGGTCCTGTAATGCCCCTGTGAGTGAGTGATTCTCATGTGGCCTGTGGTTGGTGCATTATCAAATATCGCGAGCAGTGAACTATTAAACAATGAATGCTTTTGGGTTTCTCCTAGTGACAGTGAACCCCCATGTGGGGTCCTGTTACTTGCAAAGGCACTCTTGCGTTTCTACAGAACTCTAAGGGTCATAGGGATCGTGGGTGTATACAGGACTGTTGGGTTTACTAGGACCTTGCCGTCTTTTTGGTTTCTACAAGACTCTTGGATATTCCTAGATTTCTACAGCATAGCAAGAGTCATACAGCAAGAGTCTTGCGCTTTGTATGACTCTTTGGTTTATCCATGATTCTTAGGTGACTCTTTCACCTTTTTACTACCCCCCCCCCCCCCAGTAGACCACGTGTGTGCGTCTACATTATACATCCACACCGGAAGTGCCCCCGCCGTGTAGTGGCGCCACCTGGAGAGGCCGCCCAGCGGAATTCTCGCTCAAACACTCTCCTTACTCATTGTCATGCGCAGACCCGACTTGATCCCAATCCCTACCCCTCATTTCCGGCTCTCCGGGGCAGGACCGCTCCCATTAGGCCACCCAGCGCCGTCTGGGGCTGCGCGCGCAGCAGCCGCGTCACCAAGGTCACCATGGCGACACGCGTGTACAGGCGACTGCTTCCGGTCGGCCCAGGAGTGTGTGATGAATGCATTCCGACGTTATGAGCAATTTCCCCGCATTGACTCTCTGTCGAGCTGCTCACCGTTATCAGAAGCCTCTCCAGCTGGAACCGTCGCAGTATTTCCGTCCCACTACCGGTATGTCTACCTTATGCCAGCCAATAGGTCAGACAATGCTCGCTGTAAGTGCGGAAAGTGCAGAAAAGGGAGTAGGTTAATTAGAGGGGGTGATAGTAGCGTCACATACTGGCGTCACCTCCAAGTCTAACCGGGGTCATATACTGGGGGAACTACTTTTTTTGCCGCTGGTTCTTGGTACAACCAATCAGATGACAGATAGATACAGGCGCGTATTATTTGATACCGCCCAAATCAGCTTTTTGAAGTCTATGCTTCGTGTAATGGGGATCTTGATTATTATAGGATACGTCACGTGACGTACTGTCAACAGGTGACGTCACGTGACGAGCTGCTGACACCTTGGTGTAGGAGACGCGCACCAGACGCTTTGTACCCCCACGTACAGGTAGTTACAGGGTGTCACGTGCTACACCACGTGTCTACAACTGCCGCCCAACGTGCCCGCACCCCCCCCCCCCCTTAACTAACCCCCCCCCCCCCACCCACCCACCCTCAACCTCCCTGCAGGATTGCCCTGACGCACACAGCCCCCTGTATAGGACGAGCAGGAGGACGCCCCAGTCGGGCACGTTAAGCCGCCGTCGTAATGAGCGCGCTGCCCCGAGCTGCTCGGCAGAGAAAGCCGCCAATTAGACACAGTGAGCAGTTGAGTGCCGACCTAAGCCCTGTTTATGCGGCGCGCCCCCTGCCGGGCCCCGTCCCGGAACGAGCCGTCCGTCTTGTACCACTCACCAGCACTGGTGGCGCCACCACCGGCCAGGCATTGATCCAGGCGGCGGTTTGATTCCCTCAAGGCGGCCCGGTAATAGATTCCCTTGATGAGCAGCTCGCCTAATTTCCTGTATTCTCACGAGCTAGTGTTTGGTTATTTATAGTGGGCGCCCACAGTGGCTGCTATTCACGCCGTGTTTTTAATTGCTGCATGAATGTTGTATGAGATTAGCACATGTAGGGGGAGGGGGGGGGGTAGACAGGGGAGGGGGAGACCATTCTGTAGGGAGAGGTGGTGCCAGCTGAGCCGATTACCTCTCTGTATCAGTACGGCCATCTTAGCCACCCGAGGCTAAGTTATGATGGAAATTTACACAAGTGGGTTTGAGTCGAGGCCAAGAATTTGTTGGAGGAGTGTCGCGTCTGCTACAGATTTGGATCACCATGCTGCGCTTACACAGTTTTTTTGGTTTATATTTTAGGGTTCTTATGAATAACTATATATATATATATATATATATATATATATATATATATATATATATATATATACAGGTCCACCAGCTCGCTATATAGTCGGTAGCCCTTTTGTCCTGAAACACTTCAATGGTAAATTCTCTTCTCGTATTTGCCTAAAGGGAAACCATGTTCACATGGATTCATAGTTGCCAATTTAATCTTCGTCACAAATCAGGTTTTTTTTCTTTTCTTAATTCGCCGGGATTTATTTTCCATTACCCAACTACCGAAAAGATAACTCGGAGAAAGATAACTTCATCGCCGAAAGGATCTTAAGTTCCACGAACCGTCGGCAACAATTCAAAGAAGGTTTAGGGTTTTGTACTGTGATTTTGTCTCCATCTCCTATCCGTTTACCGTATTTTACTGGGATCGTATTTAAGGTTCCTGTCATAGGATAGTGTGTTTGATTTCATAGAAGAATTACGTTATTCGTCATGTTTTCTGGCATAGGGTAGATTCATCTAGAGGTGAACACTACCTTGAGATGTGACCCTCGATGTTTAGTTATTCCTGCCAGATGTGCTGTCATTTGTTGGTAAGAGTACAAGGACACAAATAAACGGCTTATCAAAAATTATTAACTATAAATTAAGATCGACATCTCAAGGTATGTGGTCGACTCTAGGTGAATCTACCATACACATTTCTGAGATGAGCAAAGATATTATTAGTTTTTGTAGCTTCTATCGGTCTCTCCTTAGCGCTTTAAGGGCTGCATCATGCTTTAATGTTGTACTCGTTCATTCATGCTTCTTACAGATGCTTCAGGAGTGTACCAATGCCGTGGAGTCGGCATGGTGCTTACTCGCTAGAATTGCATGCATGGATCATGTTGACAAAGGGATTAACACAATACAAAGGTCCTGAAGGGGTTAACAGATTACGTTGTGTGATTTCCAGGCCTTCAACCATTCACCAATCCCCTCAATGTGTAAAATAATGTTATATATAACCATGAGTAACTATACCCCCTTCTATCCCGCTGTATTTAGGGGCTCTTCACGTCTGAATCAACCTGTACCATCAGCTACTTTACTGCTGCAGGGTGTAAGGCCTTCTCTACGACCACTGTCGTCCATCTTGATAACGCCGGGTATTAGGCGTCTTGAACAAAAGTAGCGTCTAGTTCCTGAGGGGGTTGGCGCGGCTGGTGTGGGCCCGGGGCGGGTGAGGACAGCAGATAGCCCCGATATCCTTATTAATTCAGCCCTGGCTACTGCTGACTACTCAGCAGTCTGGGAGCTGCTCCTGGTGTGCCCCTGGCTAAGCGAGCTGCTCTCATCCCTAATCCGCCCCCTACCTGGGGTGCCTGCTCGCCGCACCCCAGGCGCTCATTGGGGCGACTTGCTTCTTGCCAATTGCCTTTTCTGGCGCTGCGCTCTGATGCAGAATCCTGCAGGCTGCGTTATATGCGGGAGCCATGTGTGTAATCGGCGGAGCGCGGAGAGCGCGCCCCCGGCCGGGTATCAACCCTTTATAGGCCGCATAGTGCTTTATTCCCCTATGCCCTTTGTCGTCATGATGCTTGAATGCAGACCTATGAGTAACTCGCCAAGGCTGCATCCATGCAGCATGCCGACTTTACCGGACTGATACAACCCCATAAGGGTGACATGGTTCAATACATACAGTACTAGCGAGTTACCCACCAGGGCTGGATTCATACAGAATGGGCATACTTCATTAAAGCTGTGTGCGGCCCTTACAGGGTATTAAGAGCCGGGTGGGGCAGGTGGCGGCGGTAGGCCGGGGGATAGCGCGTGTCGCGGGGGACCTCACCCGTCCTGACTCCACCCCGGGCTGTACGTCCAGCCCGCAGGCAGCCACTGTGAATCATCCCTCACCGCCTCATCCCGCCGGACCAAGTTGCCTTAATGACACTCGCAGTTCCAATCTGTACCTCGACCTCCCAACCTCCCCACTCCCTCCCACCCCTTACCCTCCTCCCAGGGGTCCGGGTGTATAAACCCTTCAAGGGCCGCATAGTGCTATGTCCTTTATCGACACTATACATGAATGCAGCCCTGGGAGGTCTACTTACCAGAGTTGCATTCGAGCATAACGCTGACTCTTCAAAAGTGAATCAACAGTGTTGGTATGATGTTTGAATGCAGAACTGAAGCGATTTGCTTGCCAGTGTCAGATACCCATGGCTTTACTCATGCATCATGAAGACAGATGACATGGTGATTTAAAGTGTCATGCTGCCCTGAAAGGTTTAACACAAATGGGGCTGCAATGTCCTGCTCGAGGACATAAAACATAGGACCCTGTGGACCCTAGCTACAACGGCCGCAAAGGTCGTTAGTGTGTAATTAAACAGGCATTGAATGAGACGATGGGGTCGTGATGGGGTCTAATCGTCGTTACTCTGCCCACCCCGCCAGCTGCCAAGCCCTGGCACAATGCCCGCATTGACCTAGCAAATGACATGGGTGTCTTACCGTGACATTTGTTGGCATATTGCACCAATGTAGTTCCCGCGAGTTACTCACTGGTACTGCCTTGGTCAGTGCATCATGCCGAACCTTCAGTAGTATATCAACCATGTCGGGTAGGCATGATGCATGAATGTAGCACTGGCGAGTTACTTACCAGGCCTACAGTCATACATCATCATGACTAAATGCATAGCGCATTAAAGCACAATGTGGTCCTTAAAGGTTTGAGTGGTGTACGCGTGATCGACTGGGATAGGGACACGGCCTTACAGTAGGAGGGGGCATCAGGGCCTCACAATTAATACTTGAAAGGCAGCAGCAGGATTTAACGCACTACGCCCTTGTGTCGGCATGATACATGAATACAGCCTTAGCGAGTAAGGTACCACCATCCTACAGGGTTGATACACTGCTAAAGGTTCGGCCTGGGCCCCATTGTGCTCAACGCAACTCACAGGCAGCGCATCACTTTGACAAATGGACTGATAACATTAAGGCATCATGCCGTCTCTAAATGTTTACGTTAAGGAGTGTCCGTGAAGGCGCCTGTATTTCTAACAATTAACAAGGGTCCGAGTCACATTAGTGAGCTGCTCGTGGGAGTAACTCGCCAAAGGAGGAGGGACGGGCACTCTGTGTGAGTGGATATTGACGCAGGAGATGGACTCAAGTGTTGCAGGGTGTCGGCGTGTTAACAAGGGGAGGAGAGTTAATAATTACCCCCCCCCCCTGTAACCCTTTAAGTGTCGCATGGTGATTTAATGCGCTATGCCTTTTGGTGGACATGATGCATGAATGCAGTCCTAGCGAGTCACTCATCTATGCATCATTGAGGCCCTTCCGGAGTGTATCGACGCCATAGGGTCGTCATAATGCATGAATGCAGCCCAGGCGAGCCACTCACCAGGGATGTATCCATGCATCATGACCACCAAGAACATAGTGTAATAAAGCGCTGTGCGGCCCTTACAGGGCTAACACACAGACCCACCGCGCGAGCTGCTCGCCTCCCTGTGCCCCCTGAGGGCCCATACGCCGAGCTGCTCGCCTAATGACTCGCACTAACGAAGCCCACTTGATCCCCTCCCAAGTCCCTTTGTTGTCTGTAGATACCTCTGTAAGGGCCGCATTGCTATTGTAGTTTAATGCATGATGCCCTCAGTCGTCATGATGCATGGAAACGGCCCTGCAGGGTACTAGTGTTGTATTCATACCTGAAGTTGACGCTACCTGGTTGATACACTCAGGAAGGGTCGGCACGACGCATGAATGCAGCCCTTGTAAGTAGACTCTCTAGCGCTGCATTAAAGCATCATGCCAAAATCAGGTATATAGCAAATTAAAGCACTTTGCCATGAAAGTGCTATCCTAGACTAGACGCACTGTGAGCAGATGTGAGCAATTGTTTCCGGTGGAGATGACTCCCGGGAGCTGCTCGTTCTCTGCACATAACTTGTACCTTTGATGGGGAGTGGGATGAGATGAAAGGTACGTATCGGCAGTAGTAGTTGCTACAATTAGGTCCAACTCAGGCCCCTCAACACCTACCTAGCCACCTTGGGAGGCCGCTGCAAGGGAAGCGGCAGTGGCGGTCCAGGATTTGGAAAAGGAGGGGGCGCGCCCCCTTCTCCAGGCAAAATGAGGGGGCGCACCCCCTACTTTTTGGCCAAAATTGGGGTCGAAATAGACCCTAAAAATTAAACTCTTAACTACGGGTACAGGCAAAAATGAGAGGGCGCGCGCCCCTGCGCCCCACTCAAAATCCGCCACTGAATTGCGACCCAGCATTCGAGAAGGGAAGCAAACCAAGGTACCAAGGTGTCGCTTCAAGGGGTTGATATAATCACTAGAAACCCCTATCATTTTTTATCCTAAATCTTTTTTTAAATACCCACTCCTGTCCAGACAGCCTGGGCATAGAGGGATGGTCAACACCCTCATCCACCCCTGGAGGAGCCTCCATGTATGGCGGGTAGGTGAGGCCTCAGCGGCCCCCAGCAGGCTCTAATCCGGCTGGGGCGCGGTCAATAAGTGCCAGGCCCTTACACGGATACCCACTAACCCTGATGAAGCCCGGCGCCGCGGCTAAGGGCCCTTCGTCGGCCAGAGAGCAAATGAAACCGCGGCCAATATGATGAATTATCGGGGACTTAGGGTGGGTTATAAGGGGTGGGGTGGTGAGAGGGGGCCTTGGGTGTCGTGTCGGCATGCAGGGGAGAAGCTGCCGGGCAAACAATGCTTTGTCGGGGCGCCCCTTTAGACGTGCAGAAGACGGCGGGTGGAGGCCCTCACAGCCTGGAGTTAGCTCAGCTGCAACCTTCACCTCCCCCGGGGCTGTTCCTCCAGGGTGTACATAAGACGCACGGAGGATATCATGCACGGAGGGCCGCCACCTCCTCTCTGACAGCCAGGCTACATGTGACTGCAGGGCTGTGCTTTGAACTGTCTTTTGGCCTTCAGTTTCCTTTCCAGTTGCATCTCGTGCACTGAACTACTACTTCAATGTTAAACCTTCAAGGACAACATACTCAAGATGTGATAGCCCTTCTCGTCATGCCTCGGCGAGGAAGCCTATGCAGTGCTGTATTCAAACACCATACCGACCTTATTGGTTGATACCCTCCTGAAGGGTCAGCACTGGGAGTGTATCAACCCCATAGGGTCGTCATGATACATGCATGCAGCCCTGGCGAGCAGACCATCATCATGACGACAAAATTCATACAGCATTAAAGCACTGTGCTGCCCTTAAAGGGTTACACCTTCTTATTTCATACTTTGAATGTGAGTGTAGAGTAGGGTGACAGTGCCAATAATTAGGCGCCGTGTTTGGCTTTTACCTCGCCATTGCTATCTCAAATTCCAATCCTCCTTCGGATTCCTTACACCTTCACACGTTTCTATAATGGGTTCTATAATCACTCTTAATCGTCAACCCTGAACTCAGATTCAAATCTGCAGTTCAAACGTCTCTTTTTCTTTCAGAATTCCTGTGTTTCTGAACCGTATAGCCTCATATCTTAAGGTGTACATAAGCTCATGCTCGAGAAATGGCTGCTGCTGTTGCTCATTTAGTAAGGCCAAAAAGAAAATGTTAGTTTCAGGTCACCCGACCGACCCTATCAAAACAGGGCCGATCCTACATTTTTTATGCAATTTCGAAGAAATTGCCGTATTTTTACCATTTCTTTGGTCAATTTTAGGGTCTTCGGAGATGCTGGCTAGTACTAACATATTTTAATTTTTTTATTTTTTTATTTGGCCTAATGAGTCATTGTAATTGGTGCCCTCCTACCGCTGTTACTTACCTTTTTGTACCCTCTCCTTCTGCCGTGTCGCTGCCTATATTGATAGGACGTAAATGGTCGATAATACTAAGAACTAGAGCAGATTCCTAATGGTGCATCTCATTTGGGTTCTTACAGTATTACATGAAGGAAATCAGAAAAAAAACACTGTACATGCCAATCAGAGGGTGCCCTTGAAGTACAGGAGGGATCATACACTTTGTAAGCTCCTGAGCGTATCCAGTTACATAATAATCAACCCTGGTGTGTTTTTGATTCAGGGTTACTGCCCTGAGTATTATGCGACGCCTCGTGAGGGGTCGCATCAAGATAGTGACAACTCATTTTTCACATGTCATTTTTCATGTCAATGCATGTCTGCAAAACAATGAAACATGGAAAAATGGAAACATATGACACTTGGCCACATGTCACCATGGGCATCTGATTCATTTTTCAATTCATACCATTTGAACAACGAAGAAACCCAAAACATGATGATCAAAAAAAAAAAAGGCCTGTTACAGTCCACACAACTTTAAGGCAAAGTCTATGGGAAGTATCTTGCAACATAGGGTGAAACGCTTTTTGTAAGACCTTTTTCTCTCTCCCACCTGTTACTATCTTGAATTATCTTGAAATATACAATTATGTGGACGTAAAGATGCAGCACGTCAAGCGAGGCTAGCGCAGGCCACACGCGAAAGAGTGGCGCCCTGTGAACGGCGTCTGGTCGTTTCCCACCGTTTGTACCACCGGTATCTCCGCCATTTATCACCCGATCGACTCACTTTTTGATAGGAACAAAAGGCGGTACACGCCCGCAGCCTGCAACTGTCGCCCACACCCACCTGCACACCCACATCCACCTACTCTCCCACACCCACCTGCTCACCCACACCCACCTGCTGGCCTGAAATGGAATAACATACATGTATGACACATGACTTCAGGGTACTTTTTAACAAGGAATTCATTTCTAATTTCAGAATTGGCCAATGAATGATTTTAAGGGAGTACTATAGCTAAGTACATGATAAGCTCCAGCTCCAGCTTACCCTGAGTCATCTGTGAGGCCACTCACACGCTCAATCTTTTTTCATTTGTCTACTGTATTTTGTGTTTCATTATTTTGGCATTCACATTGTCTATGCATAGAGCTCGCAATGTATGCATAATTACAAATAAATCATACGCCAATAGTGGGTGCACCACCAAATCAACAAACCCACCCGAAGTTCAGTAAACGCACAAGGAAAAACTCATCAGATATAATCATATAATCAGTTAAATCAGGATTGTTAACATTCAAGCGAAAACCTCGTAATTATGTTAATGTGTTACAAGAAGCGATTAAAGAATGCTACATACGACCTTAGTAAAAAAAAAAACACCACAAATATGTCCTTGACTTTTTAAAGCCATCTTGATTTTAATTCATGAAACGTGCAGGTAATTTCAGGAGCTTCCCCTCTTTTTTTGTTTTTCTTTGGTAGTAACAGTACACCTCATTTTACTATCTCAGGTCTCAAAGGCTACATCAGCAGAATATAAAACGGACCCCAGTGTGTAATGCACGGCTGTAGGTTGTGTGCATGTTACAGCAGGAGAGTAGAAAGTCGGAGCCCAATTTGACGTCACCGCCGCCTGAAGCAGCACAAGAGCGTGTGGCTTAGGTGCTGTGACAGTGACATTGTCATCTGCCAATTGGACGCTCTCTGTAGCTACTCCCGGCCTCTTGCCGTCTCTCCTGCAGCCCTCCTGCCAACTGTATCAGGCACACACACCTCCCCATCCCTCCCCACCGATGGTGCCTCCTACAACTGACTCCTCCAGCAGATTCAGGTGATTTTGATTTTGATCCCCTTAGGCGTTTTTCTGTCTTGTTAAATGTGTAGGGCCGGGATTCTTACCTTCGCTGCGGTTTATAGATCCAATCACCGACACTGGCCTGAAAAGATCCACATAGGCTTGCTTCATTGTGACATAGACCAGCTTCATTGTGGCATAGGCCTGCTTCATTGTGGCATAGGCCTGCTTCATTTCATCTAGGCTTGTTTCATTGTCATTGCTCGTTGTAGAATCTCAGGTAGGATCTCCACCCTTGTAACTGCTACTGACCCCACGCCCCCTGGTACTCTCATCTGCTCGTTTTATATCATCCTAACCTTTTACGATTCCCCTCTGTTCCCTCGTTATATTGAATGAATACGCCTAGGCCAAATAAAGTAGTTAATAATCGCTTCTTCTACCTAGTCCTCCAATGTCTCCAGAAATAGACTGGAGAACAGCATCGAAAAATAGCCAAAACCCGTATATATATATTCTCGAAATTGCATAAATGTGTCTAGGGTTGTTAGATGTAGATGGGTCTGCTAACATGAAAACTACATTTATTTCAGCCCTACCATGTTTATTTCATGCTAACTTTTTACGATTCCCCACTGTTCATGTGATAATGCTGAATGGATAGGCCTACCATGCCATCTTCCCACGGCTCCGTTCTCATTTTCCACCCACCCACCAACTATACCCCCACCCCTACCCACCTTCCTTATCCCCGCTGGCACTATTCTGTGTCATGCCCAGTGTTTCTACCCGAACAAACAAGGATATGAAACCCTACATGTCAATACGTCCCCACCGCCTCCTCCAACTGCTCGGTGAGCTGCTCGCCGCGGGCACCGATAGCACTGGACGTCACTTGGACATTGTCAGTAGTAGGGCTGTGTGGCTATTGAATCCCCTGCACCCTCCCACCCTCCTCCAATACCCCCGCCCTCTCTACTTTACCATTACTGCTTCCCCTGCCACTCTTTAACCCTTAAGGGCAAAGCAGTGCTTTGATTCACTATCCTCGTTTGTCCTCATATATACATGAATACAACAGCACTGATGCGTCAGTCTACGGCGCTGCGTTGGTGCATTATTATGACCACCAATGATTTAGAAAATATGCTGTCTTTAAAGGGTTAACCAAGGTTGTCAGATGTTACCTAAAGTATGTATAATGTTATCCTGCTTCTTGTAGTACCGAAATCATGTAGATGGTTGTCATACAGAATGTCCCATCCTTGCATAAGAGAGACTTTATGACAATATCCCCTTTCAACTTGTCTCCGACTTCCTTAGAGTCAGGCGTCAACTCGGAGCCTAAGGCTAGTCAACTCAACCCTTTAAAGACCGCACTTTTATAAAGTCATTATATAAAAGTCACTATATATTGGCATCATGCCCTTGGTCATCATGATGTGTGAATACCGCCCTGGCGAGTAACTCGCCAGTGTTGTATTCAAACATCATGCCACTCATATGATGTTACACTCCCAACGGGCTTACATGATGCATGAATGCAGCACGGCGAGTACATTCACCAGGGCTGAAAGCATGCACCATTACGACAATAGGCATAGCGCATTAAAGCACTATGCGGCCCTTAAAGGGTTAAGCCACATCACATACCTACTCCTACAGACTGCTAATTAGACAGCAGCTTCTAGGGGGAGGTTATTTGAGGAAGATGGGATTTCTAGACATGTGAGCAGCCACGCGGAAAGGATGCCCGACGCAGGTGGGCGCGGGGTATGCATCAGGATTCAGCTTTATTGCTCACCTTCATTGAAAAACTATTTCATTTCACAAAAAAATCTTGAATTAAATTCTTTCGTTTCAAAAAGAAAAGTATGAACTGCCAAGCGGAAAGGATGAACCGTGCGCATTGACATTGAGTATCCATTCCGCCTGGCCAATCAGTAATATACCAAGGGGAGGTGGCGGGGAGAGTTAATTGTGATGTCAGATGGCGGCATGGAGTGCTTGCAGCCTGGGGGTGGGTGGGGTGGCGGGGTGTGCTGTTATTGGCCGTGGTGGTGGGATGTGCCTGTAGCAGTTGTCATCTCCTGTCCAACTTACCTACAGCAGCCCCGGGCCCCCTGCACAATGCTCCCCTCCTGCCGTCATCAGGCCAGGGGAAAAGGTGCTGTGTTCAGATAAAATGGCTAAAGGAATTGGGGTAGGTCGGTCGATTTAATTCAATTACAATTTTTCTTTTGATGATTTGGACAATTTAGTACACTTAACAGATACACTTTTCACCCCCTCCCCTCCCCCAAAAAGGTACATTTTCATTTCAAAATTGCCCAAATAAACTTAATGGTAGGGCTAAAAAATAGGGTCTGTTCCCCAAACACAACTTGTTATCTCTGTTATCCTTGGCCTAGCCTGCTGCACGCCGACTCGGTGTAGTCTGCCTCCTGGTGACAGTTGGACACATTCAAGTGGCATACAGTATAGAATCACCAGCAACTTTAAACCTTTAAACCCCACCGCCTTCATTTATAGGGCTGAGTACCTGTCCCGACTCCACTCCGACTGTCGCTGGAGGGGTACCGAGATTTGCGCCTTTAAGGAGAGCATAGTGTTTTAATGCAGTATCGGTCTATATGGCCTATATGGTCTTTTCTTTCTTCGGAATAATGCATGAATACACCGAGCGAGTAAATTGCAATGTTGCATTTAGGTATCATTACGATCCTATGGTGTTGAGATACACCCCCAAAGAGCTAGAATGCATGTTGTGCCAATGCAACTTTCCGACGCTGCATTGTGCAACCAATGAAGATAATGCCTTGATACATCTCATCCTTAAACTTAAAAGGGTTAGTCTGAAAGCCCAGGAGTGGTCGATTATAGGAGAGATGATGCCGTCATTAAAGGGTTACCTCTACGACCCAGGGGTGGTTGATTATAGGAGCGGGGGTTGGGTGAGGTGAGATCCAAGAAGTGTGTGGTGGCAGTAGTAGAGTGCTGAAGGTGTTAGAAGTAACTAAAGACGAATTGGTCAGAAAGAGATCAAAGCGCTGTAGCAGCCCAGGTGATGTATAGAGAACAAGGTGCCACCCCCCCCCCCCCACACACACACACACACACTCCTACAGTACACCATCCTCGTTACAGCTCCGCGTGGTTTTTCCTGACACCACCCAAAAGGCAAGAAACATTGAATCAACATCCATGAAGGGCCGCAGTACGTTGTCAAAGCTAGTCCGAGTTGAGAAGAAATAACTCTCACAACATGAGATTGAGATTGAAACATTTATTGCAAGAATCGCCGTAAAAAGGGCGTTCTTCCACTTACATTGGTTGCGTGAAAGATAGTCCTTGGTGAAGTTACTCGGTAGTTCCAGACTCAAATATAGGATGAGTAGTAATACATATTCAGCAATTTGAAAATAAAATGCGAAGGTTACGATACATTGTATGGGTATTTGTACGGAAAGGCCCTTTCATGGAGGGCTACGACTGTTGTGAAGGTGGGTTGCAAGCAGTACAAATAAATTCAAATAATACAGTATATCACATCAGAGCAGCTGGTGAACGGCTGTACGTAAAGAGTTCTGTGAAGATGGTTGGTCCCGGGCTGGGGGTCAAGAGTAGAGGAGACATATGGTGAATAAATTCAACACCCATCATGGAAACAGTCAATGTTTCTACTGCTGCTGGCGTCCAGTGTTCACCAACCTTTAAAAGGTTGCCGAGTGCTTTAATGCGCTGTGTCATTTCTTGTATGATGCATGAATGAATTCACTATGCTGACCCGACAGGGTTGATACACACCAAAAGAGTCGGCATGATGCATGAATGCAGCCCTCTCAAGTATACGTATATTCGCCAGGTCTGCATGAATGCATCAATGGGAATTGGAGGAAGCGGTTGCCTTGCATCCATCTCGTTATTTACCCTTTAAGGACCGCATGGTACTTCAAAATGGTATGCCCTTTGTCGTCAGCTTTTGAGAATAAGAGTGTATTGAGCATGTAGCGTCGGCAAGATACCTTTGTAGCATTGGCGAGACAATGCAGACAAATGACATAGCGCATTAAAACACTGTGCGGTCCTTAAAGGGTTGATGGAGTATACATACAGTGATAAGTCGGTGAAGTGAAGGCAGATCCCCCTACCCCCCCCCCCACCCCACACACACACACCTCCCCGCTCCCCAGGTGGCTTCACACAAGGGCAGGCTTGCCGACCCCAGGAGAGCTTTGATGTGTGACATCGTCAAAGGGGGCTGAGTGGATGCCGTACACCCAGGTGAGGCAGGCAGGGGGCACCTCTCATCTTACAGCCTGAGCAGCTCCTGAACTGCTCCCGAGCAGCTCCCGCCTCTCAGTAACTACTCAATATAGAGCGCTGTCAATGCCGCCTAGTATCAGACACTCACAGGGGTCGATAAAGGATGAGAAAAGTTGTGTAAATGAAAGGGTGCGTCATGGTACGCTGCTCTGGTTGTGTTAGTGTCCCTGTGACGTGGCACATCGGGTATCGGGATCCCTGGCCGCTGATTGGCTGAGAGTTTGTGTAATGACGTCCATGTTACATTGGTAGCCGATGTATGATGGCGCAGCTGTTTGGTCGTTTCTATTGCAAAGCTGATGGGGGTCGTCAATTCCCCACTGCCATACTGTCGCGTTATTGCGCCGGGGCGCTGTACATTAAAAAGAAAATCTTCCTTTTTTTTCGTGGGGGGGGGGGGGTGCATTTATATCCCAAGACAGGCGCTCATACACGGCTCATACAAGGAGCTTCTAGTGCTTAAGATATTTTTTAAGAGCCCTGTACCCCGGCGCTCTTTTGAAACCGGTGCCACAAGTCGCGGTATAAGTCGCCGTCCGATTTTACCTTCAAATAAGGTTGAGACCCGCATCTGCAAAATTCATTAATAAAATAATCCCCCAACATGAATTTGTAGAGCTGAATCATCGTCTTTGAAATACTAGTCCATGTTTGTTGAATATCACCGTCATCATGGCGCATTGTCAGCTCATAACTCATGTCGTGTTGTCCGACTGTGTCCACCAATACCAGACATCTAAGGTGCATCCAATTATAACGACACCCTACTGCGCCACATGAGACCTCATGTATATACCAAGTACACAACTCCCAGTCTGAGTACCTAGCCATTTTGTGACCAAGTTCCAGGTATGAGCATGATCCCAATTGCCTATACCGACAGCATGGGTATACCAGGTACGCTTCAGCGCCGATCTGTCAAGCTTGGGTGTGGGTTGGGACGTGTGTATGGGTGGGGAAAGAGGGTGGGGGAGGGGCACCCACTAAAGGCGATATAGTCGTCAGGGCAATTTCCATTGCAAGCTTGTCGCCCTCAGCCCAGCAGCATGTACTTTTTTCTCTCCTTGCTAAGCCAACAGTCATCCATCATGGCGCGGACAGGCGAATCTAAACACGGGGGGATTAGATAAACACACGCCGCTGTGGCTGGAATATATTCAATGTTGGAGCACCCCACCCCCAGTTTGGGATTGCAGACATCGGCCTTAATCCCTCATTGTTGTGTAACCTCGGCTGGGCACCATTGGCAGAGAGATACTGCTTGTCAAAAGTGAGAGAGTGGGCACGGATGTGTGGGGTGAGTAGGGGACTGCAGGAATGGTAAGCAGTAGTCGGGATGGAGGAGAGCAGAATGTATCAATACCGCCGACAAACAAACATGGCTGGTGTGGCCTTTCAATTGCCTGCCCTCCTCCCCAACTCCTGCCGCATCCCTCCCATCCACACTCATGTGGACTTACACCCGTCACCATGTCCCAATGTCTGCTGGCGAGTAACTCGCATTGGTACATCATGCTTATCTCTCTAGAGTGTAAAAGCCCTGCATGGTCGGCATGGTGCGTGGGTGCAGCACTGGTGAGTTTCTCTCCAGAGCTGCATTCATGTATCATGGTACAGTGCATTAATGCACTCTGGTGGCCTTAAAGGGTTAAACTCGTTGTGTTTGTGTGAGTTATGCTAATGTATGAGGGACTTGTTGGAGACTTCAAGTCTGGGTTGCTCTGTCCTGAGCACGGGGAAATATGACAAGTGGGTGGTGACTGTGAGCCCCCATCCCCACCCTCCGTAAATCCCTTTAAGGCCCGCACAGTGTATTAATGAATTATCCCCTTTGTTAATAGCGCTTCGACATGCATCATACAGACCCCACAGGGTTGATACATATCTTCAGGGTCCATATGATGCACTAATGCAGCATAGGTAGCGTTGAATATAACAAATTCATGCATCATGCTATCATTAAAAGGCTCCCACCTTCTGCTGTATCCAGTCGCGGGGCGCACTGCCTGTATGTGCATATATGTTCCCGGGACTAGTTCCTACCAAAGTAAGCCACGAGCTGCGGTAAGTATGTGCTCTGCTTGGACACAGACACATGGCCGAGTAACATTTAGGGACCTCAAACAATTGAATCGTCCTCTGTGCACGTGTCCGGGGTGTGTGTACATCTGAGGAGGGAGAAAAGAAACATAACTTTTAGCGGTTAGATTTTATAGTGTACCTCACATGTCCCTGCCCTTCCCAATATATTGACTGCATCTCCTTTGGACCCTCCGACTTGAAAACCTACAACTGTGTTTCTAAATAAGGCTGAATGTGAATGCATTGTTCATGGGCCGGGTGAATCAGACGTAATAGGCCTGGTTTTAGTCGCCGTCCGCCCGCTGCCAGGGTCCCTCCTCCCTGACTATTTTATGCCATGAATGATTCACAAGGTGGTTTCCATATCTCCAAAGCCACTGCGCACCCGGTAAACGTACCCCGCTCCCCTACCCCTGCACACCCATAGTCCACCCATACCCCCCCCCCCATCACACACACACACACACCTCCCCCGCCTTCCTCATCCCTCCTGAGAAAGCACCATGTGCGCGGCCCGTTTTCCCATCACGGCCAAAAAACGGCTGCTGGTGGGAGACGCTGGGGAGACGCTCAGGAGACGCTCGGAGCTAGTATGAGCTGCTCACTTGGAGCACCTCACACTGCCCTTAACTCTGTAAGGACAGCAGAGTGCTGTAAGGAACTGTTGTCCATTTAATCCCCTTTGTCATGATGTATGGATGTAGCCCTGGGGAGTTACTCGATAGTTTTGCATCAATACATGATACCGACCCTATGGAGTTGATTCACTCCTGGTGGGTTGGCATGATGCACCAATGCAGCGCCGGTGAGTGTTTTAACCCGAGGACAACCAATAGACATGAGGCAGTCATTAAAGCACCATGCCGTCTTTAAAGGGTTAACGATGAGCAGCTCGTGGAAGGAGGGCCCGTGGAGAGGACACTCTGCCCCTCAGATATGCCGCGAGCAACTCGTCCTAAGAGCAACTGCTCCTGAATCTAGCAACGTCATCGTTAAAAAGTTACACCTCGGTAAAGTGACGTTACTAAATTACCAAGTCCTTAAGAGGCTGCCGCGCTGCAGAGTTGTTGAGCTCCTTCCAGGACAGTGCTATAGAATAGGACGCCGGCTGACAAGGGTTGGGGGGGGGGGCAGGCTGATTAGAGCAGAGTTACCAGGATGTAGAGTAACAGGCTCCTAGTTTGTGACTCTGCCCCAACCTGAGAATCATTGGTGGAACCAGAGGTGGAGGGGCGGGGGGGGGGGGAGGCGTGTATGACACTTACACTTGGGCTATAAACTCAGTACTGTGCCTATATGCATATATGATACTTCCGTTATCACTACGTCTCACCATTTTCACCATGTAATTTACAGCAATACTAATAATATTATGCAACACATGTATAGAAGTGTATTACATGTATACGTATGAATACGTTCTAAGGAATACTTGATGTAGGTTCGACATTAGCCTTGCAGGGACAGCTCGATTTATAGAAAGTATTGACACACTCCGAAGACTGCCCCCCCCCCCCCCAACACACACGCACTCATGCATGGCACACATAGTTACTATCTTCTACCTTTGTCGCGTTATAACTGACACGTTATAATATGCACAAACCTCTACTGCTTCAGGAATTTAAGCTAGGAGCGCCCCCCCCCCTCTGCCTTTATAGGGGAGGTTGTTTTAAAGGGTTAAATCCCCCAGGGCATGCCCACAGTGGAGCCATACCAGGCGTGCTCCCTCTCCAGGTGTGGTGGGGAGGGGAGTCGTGCAGTAAAGAAGAGTTGGCGGGGGTGGGGGTCTGAATCCAAGGCCCACCGAGCTGAAGGCTATTTGGGGATAAGGGTCTGCCCAGCTGGAAACTGGGGCAGAGGCCTTCTTGTGAGAGTGCCTGGACCACTGGGAATAACAAGTAATTTGGGGTCATCAGCTTTCCGAGTGCAGCGGTCTGGATATAGGAATACATGAGTTTTAATCTGCAGATCATTAGGCTCTCCTTCAGGATATATCAAATGATGATTGCCAATTTCCTTGTCTTGATTGGTGGTGCTGCCCCTTCGGTATTTGCTCACTGTATACTCTCCAAGAAACTGCGCACTTGTTGTTGATACCTGTATTGTTAATATAATATATATTCTTTAAAATATTAATGTATCAAATATCTAAATATTGTGGCAGTTATTTGCAGCAATAAGAGAAGATCCATAGAGCTTTGGGAATAATTAATCGACCCATCTCAACTTCTTTTAACCCGATTACCTGGCAATGTCTCAATGTGCTGTTTGTTTTAAAAAGCCATTTCAGAAACACAACCACTCAATTTAAGCTGCAAATTCAGAGTGGAAATAAACACTGAATATCTGAATGAAAATATGATTATTCTATTCCTATATTGTCTCTTACTAGTTACCTTAATGTCTGTTTATTAATTCACGTCTGCCAAGTTTAGTTTCTTTTAAAGAAATGGGTCAGAGAAGTGGAGAATTTTAGTGTTTCAAATCACACAAATATTATTGCATCTTACCATGTTTTAGGTTTTCGCTGATTTGACCATCTGACAAAGTAAATTAGTCTGGACGAAGTGTCCTCTTTTTAGTACTTCTTTTTACTAATTAAACTGGCGTCATATTTTCAGCAGCCCTGTTAGCTGTATGTTTTGTAGGTGGGGGGGGGAGGGTAGAGAATGAAGTGGGGGTCTCATATTTAATGAAGAAATAATAGTTGGTCACGCGAGGCTTCCCTTACATGCAGAAGTGGAGATTTTATCTCCAATACCCACGCCTTAACCCTTCAACGGCCGCATAGTGCATTAATCCATTATGCCCATGAATGCAGCACTGGTGAGTAACTCGCAAGGGCACATTCAATCATTACGAGGCTGGTGCACTCCCAAAGGGTCGACTTGATGCATGAATACAGTCTGGGCGAGTTAGTCACCCGCACTGCATTTATGCAGCACAACGGCCAATGGCATAACACCTTAAAACACTGTGCGGTCCTCAAAGGGCTAGATTTAGACCCTTTGCATGCAGACACCACCCATGCTTGCAGCCTGCCATTGGGAGTTTCTATGGAAATGCACTTCCCGTATGGATTATTGAAACTTCTATAAGCAGAAGAAAAAACAGGAAACCCAGCATTAGAGGATGGGAGCGGGGAATTATTAGAGTGAGCGGCCAAATCGTCGGCGCCACTGGAGGCGGACAAACAAATATCCTGTTCATCCCCTCCCCCCACCATTCAGAGGAAGAAAACCAGCACAAAAATAAAACATCAGGAAACAATTTTGATGTCTTTCATAAGATGTGGTTTGTGGGAGGACTTCTTGTTCTGGTGGTAGGAGTCTAGGGTGTCTGGCTGCTTCATGAAAGGTGGTTGGGGGGAGGGGGTACCCGATTTTAACAGACGCCCTGATGCAGGTGTAGGTGTAGGTGTCATGATACACCAATGCACTCCCAGTGATAACTGTTGCATCATGCCAACCTTTCTGCAGTGTATAAACACTGAGGGGGTCGTCATGATGCATGAATGCATCACTGGCAACTTATATTCTCCAGACTGCATTCCTGCATCATTATGATCAAAGGACATAATATATCAGAGCACTATGCAGCCCTTAAAGGGTTAACAAAAGCCCACCAGGGGAAGCCAATGACAGTTGTGTTGGCTTTGACCAGGGCTGTCCAGCTCCCCTTCTTGCCGCCATGGAGGAGGCGGTCTGCTGGGTGCCCGGCGGGTGACAACTCCTCCAGGGGGTGCAGGCAGGGCATCTAAGCCGCCGTCTTGTGGCTTCCATACAGACGCGGCATGTCGTCAGCAATTGGCTTCACCCCCGAGATGTGCCCCTACTGGTTGGTACTACCCCCACAAACAGGCCCCCACCTGCCATCTGCCCCCCTACACTGTCGGCATAGCCTCCTACCCCACCCAACCAGTGGTCCACCCCCCCCCTCCCCCCCCCCCCCCACACACACACACACGTCCCTCCTGCACAGGAAGCGCCGACCTGCCCTGTTGACCTCCCCCGTCCCTCCCCCTGCCCCACACATGCCGTGACAGAGGGCACACATTTACAGGCCCGACAGCTCTGAAGAGGGAGAGCGCGAGAGACTCCCTGCCCCCACCTACTGCCCCCTCCACCGGCCGTCCACCATGAGTGGACGAGTATTATCCGGACCAGTTTAGTGTAACGGGGACGTAATCGGCCTGTTCAGCCGGGGTCGTCAGCTCAGCGCCGGCCATACAGCCTGCTGACCGGTGCGCGCGCACCCCCGCCCCGAGATGGCAGCGCAAATCCTGCTCATCTTCCACTCGGCCGCGCACCAAATTGGTACTGGGCTGCAGGGGCCAGCAGCAGGGGGTGTGCATGGGGGGGGGGGGGGGTGTATTGGGACAGGGGGGGGGGGCAGTTTGCCGGCCCGCCCACTCACAATGTGCCCGGTAGTGCCATCCATCTGGTTGTCCTTCAATCTGGTGAAAGGCTGTTGTAGAGCGGCTACCCCCCCCCCCCACACACACACACTCCGCTGTCCTCTTGTAGCACTGACCAGCAGCCCAATCTCCTCCTGTACCCCGCCGACATCTCCTCCTGCACATCTAACCTAACCCTTAGGTTAGCAACATCTAGCTTAACCCTTAGGTTACAGGGATGAGTCTTCAAGTGTTTCTTGATTTCTAGTGTATTTTCCCCTATATCCCAACCACACATAATTACCTGTAGAATATCTCTATATATTCAGGGACCCCCAGTTCAACATTTCAACTTTCTGGCCACTTTCGTCCCTTGGGCCGCATGGTGCCTCAAGTTGTATGGTCATTTGTCAGCATGCCGCAGCAACTCAGTGCTAGCGAGCAATTCGTCAGCCCTGTGTTGCTGCATCATGCCAATCTTTAGGGAGTGTATCAACCCTGAAAGATCGGCATTATGCTTGATTGCAGCACTGGCGAGTTACTTGCCGGAGCTGCATTCATGCACCATAATTACAACAGGGTATGACGCATTCAAGCACCATGCTGCTCTCAGAGGGTCCACTACGTATATGACGGTATGAATGTGGGCCCTGTAGCCTAGACCCGACATTACAAAGGCAGTTCAGGGGCAGGACTCCACCCACACACACACAGAGTAGAAGAAGTAGTGAAAAGGTCATGTCTTTCTTGGAGGTCAGGCAGAATAAATAGTATACCGAATTGGTAACTGGTGGTCTAAACCCCGGGCCGCCCTATATAAAGGACTGTGTACCTGTCTTGCATTCACAGTGAATGTTGCTGTTGGGGTACCAACGTGTAGGCCTTTAACAGAATAGGATACACGGTAGTATACGTGATAAGTAGTATACATAGTTAGCACATATACTTGGGTTGTTGAAAGCATTCAAGGAGCAAGTAGTATACAAAACTGGACGAGATGCTCAGGTAGTTGGAGGCGTTCACAAAACAAGTAGTATATGGGATTGGTTAATATGACCAGGCAGTTGAAAACCTTCACAACATGATATAAGCAGTATATAGGATTGGTAAATGTCGCCAGGTGGTAGGAACCTCCAAAACATAAGTAGTATGTAGGATTGTTAGCTGATGGACTTAGCAGAAGAAGTTTACAACTTGGTAAATGTAATCGGGTTAAAGACTTAATAAATGTTGTATAGTATGCAGGATTGGTGAATATAGATATAGAATATAGATATCAGATAGCTGGGAGCTGTCCCCGTATACAGAGATGGTAGCTAATGGTATCAACAGAATAAGTAGTTAACGATCTGGTAAATATACTCAGGTAGTTAGGAGTCTTCACAGAATGAGTGGTACACAGAAGCCTTCATAGAGAAACTTATATACCGAAAAGGTGATAGATATTCTTCAAGGAATAAGTAGTATATAGGATTGGTAGACATAATCAGGTGTTTAAGTCTTCACAGAAGAACGATGAAAACTTAAATGATAATTATCTCATGAAGTTTGGCGGATGGTTACAAGCACTCCTAGTTTAGCCATACCACACCTCTCTAACCCTTTAAAGACAACATAGTGCTTTAATGTGCTATGCCCTCTGTCGTCATGATGCATATATGGAGCCCTGACAAGTAACTCAACCTTCGAGATTGAATCAGCCCTGTACGATGCTTGGGTGCAGCACTGGCGAATTGCACACCATTCCTGCATTCATAGCAACAACGGGCATACTAAAGGACTATGTGGCACGCACTCTAAAGGCTAATCCAGGGGTGTATTACAGAACAGAAATTGGTGTACCTTTTCCTTAGGAACACTGGTGTAACAAGATCCGTTGGGGGCAAACACTTCAGATTTCACCTTGTGAGGGCAGTGTTGACTGCGGCCACCACTAGGTGTGCTGCGGGCGGCACGTGCTGTATCCAGCACTCATTACCCCTGAGTGAGGTGTGAAGGGGCCCTGTTCACACCCTAAACCTGCAACATGATGCTTTAATGTACCATGTCCCTTTGCCATCATGATGCATGAATGCAGCCCTGGTGAGTCACACGCCAGTGCTGTATCAATGCATCATGTTAGCTATAGATGGTTAGTACACTTCCAACACTTCGAAATGATATATGGATGCAGTCCTCCAAGTCTTCACTCATGCATCATGAGTGACAAAGTGCATAGCACCTTAAAGCAATATGCGGTGCTTAAAGGGTTAATTGGCACGGTTCCCACGCCCCCTGTGGGAACGTGGGCGCACTACATTGTTTGTGTTGTGGGTCGTGGGACTGGTTATACAAGCCGGCCTTTAAGCGGTCCTCTCACGCCATCTGCACAACGAGGTTCCAGTTCATTCCCACCCAAACACTTCGTTAACCATTCATGGACGGCATAGTGCTTTAACGTGCTAAGCCCTTTGCCATATTTTGGATGTATGCAGTGCTGGTAAGACTACTCGCCAGGGCTGCATTCAAGCATCATGCTGACCCTATACGGTTGCTGCACTTCGAAAAGGTCGGCATGATGCATGAATGCAGCCCTAGCAGGGTGGACAATGAACATTAAGCAATAATGCATTAAGGCACTCTGCAGCCCTTACACGGTTGATAGCCACACTCGGTATTGAAGTGGGGGGGGGGGGATCACAATTGCCTGTAGCCTGGTTTGAACTGTCAGCAGGATAGCCTGTAAATATGTGCTGTGTCGATGGCATGCATTTTTCACCTAAAACGTGTGTCAATTTGTGACGCATCTTCTCATTGTCCACAGAGCCAGTAACTGATGATCAGTCATGACATGTTAAATCCTGCAGGTTCTGATGTTCTAACTGCCAAAGGCTGTTACCAGCACATTAGAAAGGGTCCTGGGCATCAGGGTGGGAACCTTTGACAAAATAATGGACACGATGGAAACTCTGTATAGGTCATCTTTTTAAGTATGAGATGTGGCTGTTGTGAAAGTCATAGACGTGTTGACAGTAGAATGATGCGTCTACACTAAAGCACCAACTGTAGGCGTTATGGTTTGTAAAAATATCTTAACAATTGTATGTTTTACTGCAACAGCACCAATCTTACGCTAAGCAGCTAAAGACGGATAAATATGTTTCCAAATAATAATCTAATTGTGTCAACCATGGTAAGGACCCATGTGTGTCTTCATTAGGCTATACGACTGTTGAACCCACGAGTACACCTAGGGCACGGTATATTAAAGCCTATTTTTCTTCATCATCCTATCTCACTAATGGAGTACCTGTTGAGCTCCTTGTGTCTAATGAGATGCCTATTATGTAGAGAAGGTATGTTCAGTAGTCTTAGGGAGTAAGACTGGAAGTGACACCCGGGAGAACCACTGTAGCATAGTTTTATATGAGTGACAATTAACCAAGGTATTTTTGGTACTGGGCGGAACATATGGTACGCATAGGTGAAAGTGTTCACGTTTTTCCCTGATTTCAAGTCGCAAATTGGTCTAGGTAACTAGCTTGGGAAACCTTGCACTCTGCAGGGACACTGCATGTATCGTGTGTACCATGGACTGTACCATAGCTTGTATGGCTACTACTACTAGTATGTACTGTCTCTACTATAGACTTCATATGCATTAGATGTTTCTCCCAAGGAATTCCCTCTGTTGATATCTGTAAGTCTAAATCTGTAGCCAGCCGCGTCACTCCCCGTGCACATTCTTGGTCTAGACCCAAACCCAGTTGCCCATTATCATACATTGATTGATGACTTATTTATTAAACAGAGAGGTGATAATCAGAATGTTATACTGGTGCAGCTCCACAGAGGCGTTGAAAATATTGGAGGGGGGGGGGATCAGGGGGGCTACACTACTTCTATATATACAATTTCAGAATAGGCGTCTGTATGCGCATCATGCATAAAATCAGCTACTAAAAACTCATTGGAGTGCCCCCCTCCCCCAACCCCTCTGCTCCTGACCAGTTCCCCATTCCCATGCCCGGACACCTTGCCCCACACCTGGTGAGGCTGAGGGTATACCTGTACATCACCATTACGCTCCTGATCTTGTTTGAACAGCCTGACCTATCTAGGGGCCTCCAATCTCCCCTCTGCCATCCCCACTCCAAGCCCTCATGTCTGCTGGTCTTCTGCAGTCAGCCACTACATGGGGTGCAGGGATCCTCCTTTCTGTGTGCCTACACCACACACTCATGGGGACGTGCACAAATTAATGACGCCACAGTTTTGGGGCCTTTTTCAAGACTTCCCTACTACTCGCTATACATATTTTGGGCAGATTTCCTATAATGTCTCGTCACTAAACGCAAAGAGCCCCTGCGTCGGTGCGCCATTTTTTAACCTTTCCTCATTAGTTAAACACATACATTGAGTCGGACTAATGAATTTGTAGTTATTCATGCATGATAACCTCTTTGATTGTCGTTTATTGGTTAGAAACACTTAAAAAGTACTCTTTACAAAAACTGAGGCCGTACGGTGCATGAATCAGTACAGGTTAAAGTGTTGGACTTAAGGTATGTGGTCGACTTTAGGTGAATCTACTACATGTACTCTATTCCTCATGTAGGTAAGAGGAGTAGCAGTTAATGGTCAGAGCCTGGCACCAGGAGGGCTGAGGTACACCACCCCAGCTGCAGCCCCAGCCTGCAGGGCCCTAAACTAGGATCACTAACGGGAGTTATAATTAAATGAGGCTGGCGGCGACATACAGGCGGTCTCTGGTCCGCCATCCGGGAAGGGGGGGGGGAGTAGGGCCACAGTCTCGGCACCACGCCAAGATTTATCCTCCATTACCACTATTGCATGTATGCACGGTCACTTTGAATATAGAATTTTATTTGGAGTAAGATTGTAGTTTTAGATTATGAAAAAAAACGTGTGAAATGATGGAGGCTTATACAATATACGACAATGTATCTAGATGACAATTGGCAGTCTAGAGGAGTGAGAGGCCTTTATGCACCGTGGTGTTGGTTTTTGAATCTGGACGGATGCCCAGCTGCCATGTGACTTCATGTTTTGAAGATTTGCAATAAGGCAGCGTCGGGTACCTACCATATTTGCCATTTGTTTACAGCAATATAACTAATATAAAATTTACTTTTATATAGGCGCATACAATGTTAAAATGCTTCAAAGAATATTTGGTCCAGGTTGTACATTGTGTCACTGAAATAAGCCTTGCAAGGAGACATCAATTACATTGTCGTTAAACCGGAAGTCCCACAAACCCGTCTCCAGACTCGTCTAAGTGACAAGGAAGTAGGTCTTCTAGCTGGAGTTGTCAGATAGAAGACCTACTTGGCATGCACTGTTAGAAGTAAGTAGTGTTCCTGTACAGCAACTATTGGGGGCAACTTTGGTTCCAGTAAATTCTGCTGTAGACCTACAGTAGAATCTACTGTAGACGCAGACCTGAGTTCTAAAAAGGCTCACATATTCAACATCTTGGAGATTTGAACCCCCAGGTTCCAATCCATAGTCCTGAACCATGACCACTACACCAGTGAATCCATGTCAGGTGCATTGAAACACCTCCTACTTATGTGTGAATGGTAATGAGGTCAACACAGGATCCCTGGGGACAATTTTAGAACTAGACTTTTCATGTCTTATGGGTTAATGTGAAAATTACCCTATTGCAGTAATGTACTAATAAGGACTGAACTACCATTAGTTGGAGTGTAATCTTGATGGCCTATAGATGTTTTTCAAAGTAAATTTTACTATCTTTCATGCAGATTGTTGAGATACATTGGTCTTATCCTCTGCATATTTTCAATAGTAACATTTCAGTGTACCAAAATATATTATACTTTAGAATTGCATCAGGAGAAATGTAGTTTGTGTGAGAGTTTCCTGCCGGGACTGGAACTGCTGACCCTCAGACTACATCTCCCACGGCTCTACCAACTGAGCTAGAGAGGCAATCACTTATATGTAGCCTGCATCAATAGGCTTTTGAAAAGATCAGGTCATATTTGAGCTGTGTAGTATGGTACTCCCTCCAACCTCTCTGCTCTCTCTCCCTCTGGTTGCTGGTTATGGGATTCGAACCTGCATCTACAGTAACAGAATTGTATGTGTACAGCAAAAGTTGCTGTATTATCTTTTACAGCTAAAGTACTGTATAGTTACAGCACATATTGCTGTTCATGAACAACAACTTTTTACAGTGTGTACCAGCCCAAACTCCGACATTTGCCCGCTCCAGATTCTATTTGTGGGATGGTGACATTATAGGTTAGACAACCTTTAACTCGTTTATCTTATGACAGTCACTTAGAAAAGTCTGGAGACAGGTTTACATTTTCAGTGGCACGCAAATGCACGTTAACAGCAGCGAATTGTCTTTAAATATCTACGAAGACATTGGTCCAGCAATTGAACTACAACTGGAGTTGGTGCAACAACTGACAGTTATAATTGAAAGCTGATTTTCTGTGGTAAAATATTTGTACACTCGGCAGACTTTGGCCCATTAGGGCTGTGGGTGTTTAGGGGGGGGGGTAGGCAGGACCCTGGTGGGGAAGAAGTAGAAGGGGGCCACAGGAGGCGATCCTGATATCATCGATCCCCGTTTACAAAAACACCATGTCAGAGCAGGCCCCTCCGGATTGACGAGATCTTTCCGGGTGGCGGTCCGATATGCAGCCCGGGGTGGGCTGATGCCTTACCCCGCCCGCCTACCGCCTCCCTCCGCCATTACTTAACCCTTTGACGACAGCATGCTGCCTTAAAGCAACATGTGTTGTTTAAATGCATGTCGGCCGACAGCAGTGTAGTGCGGGTAAGTAACTCTTTAGACTGTGTTGGTGCATCATGCCGACTTTTCTGGAGTGTATCAAAGCGCGTCTTAAAGTATACGGTCGACGTGATGCATAAAAAGAACACTGTATTCCTCACTAGAGCCTCATTGATGCATCATAGCGAGAAAGTCGCATTAATGCGCTATGCAGGCCTTAACTCTCTGAGGACGGCATGTCGCTGAAAGGTGACACTTGTCGTCATGGTGCGCCATAATGGCATTGTGCATTATGCCGACCCTTCAGGAGTGTCTTAACCCCGCACCAGGGCTGTATTCAAGCATCATGGCGACCAAGGCATCCAGCCGTCGCTAAAGGGTTAAGGGGTTAACCTAACAAGATGGCGGGAGGCTGGAGGAGGAAGGCGGGAGGCACAGGCGGAGGTCGGGAGCAGGAAGCCAGGTGTTTGTCCCCCATGTAATTAGGCCCTATGACGGATATCGATGCCGCCCGCTCCAACAACCCGAGGCCACCTCAAATTTGCCCGCTGGTCGTCGGCTCACCGCGCATGCGCTGTCGCGGCGCCCGGTGGCCGACAGGTGGCAGTGCGGATCCTGTTTGCCCCCAGCCTACCCCCGCGCCCCTTGTGGCGGGCCGCGTCATGTCAAACGCGTTATTCAATTCCTCGCCCGCCGCCGGATAATTGCTCATAAAGTAGGCGCCGTATAGACGCCGTCCGATAGGGGGCAGCTCTGTTCAGGAAACTTGTCTTGTAGGCTGTACCCCCCACCCCCCCAACCCTTACCCACCCACCGCCTTCCTCCCCACCTCCTTCCTTACCTCCAGAGGTCTGACGTACTTGGCAGTGCCATAGTTATATTTAGTCAACATCCTTGACGGGCCTTTTTATAGATGGACTAGCCTACAGTTTCTTTTTTATTCTGTTCACAACCAAATTGCATTAGCGGTCGTCGGGTAGAGCAGAAAGCTGAAGGAACATTTATAGTGCAGTATAAATAGCAACAATGCCATCTGTGAAGCAATAATACATGTAGGGTTGATTCAGGTAAAGTGGGACACCTAAGCCATACTCTGACTTTATGTCCCATTCACACATTTGGTATGAATTGTAGAAAATGTCAAACACATCAAATACGTTCAGCATTTATTCCTTTAAACCAAAATATAAAAAAACATATGAAATACCTAAACCAATGTGGCCTAAATAGCCCATTTTTTAGAGATGCCATTTCAAAATTGAAGCGTCCCACTTTACTTGTATGTTTGGTAAAGTGGGACACTTGCTTCATGTAAAGTGGGACAATTGATATGAATCGATCCCCATGCTTTATAATCCATATGAAAAAAATGGTAAATGTCAATTTTTGAAGGAGAGATATATATTTTGATGCACGACATCAAAAACATTAAGGAAATTTAAGCAGGGTCCTGTACAGGATGAATCAAGTACATAGAGTTTAAATGTAAAACTGCCAAAATACTGTGCATGGGGGCGTAACTGTGGGCTAGCTACACTGCATTATGTCACACGACAACATATTTGTACTTAACTGAATCTCTATCCTCAAATTATTTTTACAAAGTGCTATTGTTATGCACAATTATATAGCTCATACTCTTAATTGTAAGCATCTGAAATTAAATGTTTTGTTAATGAGGTAGTAATCCCGGAGCATTTCAGCGGCATATAATAACTGTAAATGGCAATAATTTCTATAATTGTAAGAAAATAGTATTGATTTATGATTTCTATGCTTTTAGCCTCAATATATATCAAATACCAATTCTAAATGAATTTGCTACAGATTTTACCATTCAACATCATAATGTATGATTAAATATCATTAAAGGTAAGAAATCTCACAATAATTATCTAAATTATGATGGAAGTCAATGGTTCGCTAATGGAGGCCAATGGTTCGTTCATCTCAATATTGATCATGAGTTAAGTCACTAGATAAACCACAATCTAGAGCATGAACAAAGCCCTATTCTGGCTGTTATACTTAATAATTTGGTATCATTTACCCAACTAAGTATTGTAATGATATTTGCTATGATATTTCTTCTCATTATAAATCAAAATATAGGCATATTGGGTAATGCTACTCTGAGAAAGGGGATTAATATAGTGTCCCACTTAACCTGAATCTTCCTGTCCCACTTTACCTAACACCTTCAGCTAAAGTGGGACACTTGCATTTAAGGTCTCAGTGTACTTCATTTCAATATCTGACTTATAAAAAAATATCAGGATGTAAAGAAACAATATATGTATCTAATATATCCATACATTTTGAAATATCATGTTATCATTCTTAGTACCACTACTAACAAATAATTGTACTATTTCTTATGTACTTCTGAATTTATAGCGGCAAAAGCTCTCCACCCATATCATGTTGACATTCAGAAGGTATAATTACCTCTTACCTTTGGCGAGATAGGTACAGTTAAGAGGGGTCAAACATATATTTCTAAGAAATAAATAAAATTTTACACCCAGGAAAGAAAATGACCTCTAAAAATGCCCTTAATGTTAATTGTCCCACTTTACCTGATGTCCCACTTAACCTGAATCAACCCTAGATGGGAAATTGCCATTTAAGCCAAATGATATTTAATTGGCGTTCACAGATTGGGGTAAAATAGCTTATTCCAAAAGCTTATACATAGCTGTAAAAGAAACACGTACATGATGTATTTCTAGATCCTAGACTCTTTTTTTTTATATGAGAAAGTATAAATATACAATCCCGTTTATTTATACTGCATAGGAAAAGAACTTATACAGCTCGATGAGTGATCCTATACAGTCAACTTATTTGTCAAATTTACAGAATTTCACATTTTATAAGTATATACAATTAGAGTGTTATACGACGCAACCTATCATTACACATAGTTAACATGTAAATACCAGTTATTGTAATAACATCATATGTATAATATAAAGTAGATTATTCACATAAATTGAGTAGTTTTCTATACCCCATTATCGATAATCTATATCATAAGTATGGGTTGGACAGATGGGGCGGGCACCCCGTATACCGGTAGTCTCCATAAATTGCAGAACAAACCTTAAATAGCATTTCTACTCTACGCTATTCCATTTAATGTAGCATAATACAGTATTACCATTATAATATCACAGTTGTATTGCATTTTGAAGGGCTCTTTTTACAGAGGGATACAGACGAATCAGGCATTTTTCATTATACATGAATTATTATTAAGACAATCACCTAAGGGGGTACAGTTAGGGGGATGTGGGGGGAGGGCTCTAGAATGCATAATTAGTACTACCTAGCCATTTTTTCCTATTCAGTTTAAATTCTTCATAATCCTCAATGGCTCTAACCTCTATGCTGAGGCTGTTCCATAGCATTGCTCCTCTATATAAAATACTTTTTTTACAGGTTTCGTTCTTTGGTTTAATTGTAGTAAATAACAGCGCGTCATGTGCTCTGGTTCTAACATCTCTATTATTGACTATGTCCGTATTGACCTTTTGCTTAAACATAAAATTACACAAATGCATATGCCTGCGGGGTTGGAGCTTGGATATCTTAGCCTCTTGATGAGTTGCTATGGTGGGGTACATATAATCCAGACCTAGGCACCTTCTCAGGGACTTATTCTGGACTATTTGTAGTTTCTCTAAGTTCGCCTTATTAGCCACATCATACAATACATCACCGTAGTCTGCATGGGGCAGGACCATTGTTTTGTATATATTTAACATAGTAATATTATCTAATACATCTCTTAGCCTAGCTGTAAGGTAGGATTTATATACCAATTTCTTAAACGCTATGTCTGCCTGCATATTAAAGTTTAATACCTGGTCTAACATTATACCTAGGTATTTTACACTCAGGCATCGTTCAATTTGAGTACCCGCTAGTAGCAACCTATGATTCAGAATTTCTTTTAATCTACTCCGTAGGCCAAAAATGATGTAATTAGTTTTCTTTGTGTTTAACGTAAGCTTATTTTTTCTAAACCATGTGTTCAGTTGCATTAGGTCCTCCTCCATCAGAGCAGTCATATCGACTATGTTACTACCGGTAATGGTGATGACCGTGTCATCTGCATACAAATATGATCCACAATTTTTTAGTACATTTTTTAGGTCATTTATATACACTAAAAAGAGGGTTGGGCCCAATATACTCCCTTGGGGCACTCCACACAGCACATCGCCCTCCCCAGAATTTTTCCCATTAGCATATGTTCTTTGTTTTCTATTTGTAAGATAATTTTCAAGCCAATTTAACAAATTTCCTCCTACCCCCATTTTTCGCAATTTCTCTATTAGAATTAAGTGATTTATGGTATCAAAAGCTTTCTTTAGATCGATTAGTGTTGATAAAGTATATTGTCTATTATTTAGCCCTTTGTAAATTGAATCAGTAAAATACGCTACTGTTTCTATAGTGGAGTGCCCCCGTCTGAAACCTCCCTGGTTTTTATCGAGTATATCATTGGATTCCAAATAGTGCATTAATTTTTTATTAACCACCTTTTCAAGAAGCTTGCCTATAACTGGGAGCAGGGTAACAGGTCTGAGGTTAGCAACATCAGTTTTGTCTCCCTCCTTCTGCAGCGGAATCACTGTACCCAGCTTCCAGGCCTGAGGCACACTGGCTTCATTTAGAGAACTGTTAAACATAACAACCACCTTTTCAGGTACAGCCATCAAGCAATCCTTTAGGGCCCTTGCTGAAACCCCATCAATGCTTGAGGATTTGTTTGTATCAATGCCCTTTATCAATGCTTGTACCTCCACTACATCTGTGGTAATATCACCTATTCCCTCGGGTAACACTTCACCATCAAACGACCAAACCTCCTCATAATCCCTAGCCAAATTTGGACCTATATTTATAAAGTAGTTGTTAATAAAGTCTGGGGTCTCAATGGAAGAAATTGGTATATCATTTACTTTATCTCTAAGATTTAGATTTATGTTCGACTTTTCACCCCTTAGTAACCCGTTAATTATTTTCCAGAATTTTTTACTATCATTTTTGTTTTCTTCTAGTGCGTCTCTAATAAATTTTGATTTTGCTTTTTTTAATGCCTTATTTGTCGCATTTCTAAGACGTTTTGCAATGTCCCAGTCCACAATTGATTTTGTACGTTTGGCTTTTGTGAGGGCTGAGTCCTTGTCATGGATTAGCTCTAGGTGGTGATCAGTTACCCAGGGTGACCTCGCTTTATTTACCTTAAATTTCCTCATAGGACACATTATATCCAATTCTTTGGAGAGTAATTTAATTATAAAGTCCCAGCGCTCATTGACATTTTCACATTCATCATATGGACCCCAATCGGCATTTGTTATACATCTCTTAAATAGCTCGGCATCATATTTCCTATATGTACGTCCATCGAACTGTACCCTTTCATGTGTATAATAACGGTCAATAAATGAAATGCCAACCAAGATATGATCGCTTATATTCCAGTTCCTAGTGACAGGTTCATATTGCTTCATCGTGTTGGTTATGACCCAGTCAAGACAAGTACTGGTGTCCTCTGTGCTTCTCGTAGGAACAGAAATTACTTGTTTCATACCCAATAAATTTATACAAATTTTCATTAATTTTGTTGAGACTTTTGTAACATTTAAATAATCTAGATTAAAGTCACCGAGAACAACCACATCCTTGCGTCTTAATTTTGCTACTGACAACTTTGCATTAAAGGTCTCAATGAACATTGCTTTGTTTCCATCTGGAGGTCTATACAAATTTATGACAACCACATTTTTCTTACCATTTCTAACAATTTCCGTCCATAACATTTCAATGTCGTTAGAGCTTACATTTAAATGTTTATAATTTTCACTTGAATAAGAGAAATCATTTCTGATGTAAATACCCACCCCCCCCCCCCCCCCCTCCCTTCTCACTCCCATCAGGTTTAGTCTATGATCTGTCCAGTCTTTCAAAACTGTAGCCAGCAATGTCGACCAAATGTGTTGGATCTACATCCTCCAGCCATGTTTCAGAAATCCCCAATACAACATCTTGCTCATTATTCACATGAACTCTTAAGGTCTCAATTTTAGATTTGAGGCTTCTCGCGTTCAAATGACTTATAGTGAATATATTTTTGCTACATCTAATATAGTTAGTGTCTACAGCAGTGACATAAATACATTGTGCCCTTGGTTATCCAACCCATACAGATCAATTAGTTTTACAGTCGAGATTAGTAGGTATGGGTAACTCGTACCACCTACTTGGAGATTTCTCCCCATTGAGGAAATAGTGACTCCTACTTGCTGAACGCAACAAAGAAGAATACATCATCGTCCTCCTTAACTTCACATACATACTTAACTTTAAGACAAGAATTTCACATTAAAGGGATTTAATTAATATATCATATAACTTGACTTAGTGTGTGTGCACATCACTACAATGCATGTTCTTTTAATACTGATTATAGTACCGGTACAGATTGAGCGCTGCGTTTGGTGCAGGCCTCGGACGGTGCTGCCACCTGGCGTATGCCTTTACAACTAATCAGAATGCTTTAACGTTGGCTGTTCTACATATCTTTTTGGCGGGTATCATACATAGTGTAGTATAGCGATTTTAGCTGTACATAATCATATATTAATACATTCTACACCACTACATATAATGATAACTAGATTCACATACAGCCAACTTATAATACATTTTTCTCACATGGAAGTTAATCTGTTACAACGCCTTCATTTTTTCCCTTAATTTCATCAGAATTTCGCCCATCTTGTTCTCTTTTACACTCTGCGGGGTGATTTTGTCGACGTTTGCTATAGTAAACCCACAGCCCCAGCCTTTTTCATTTGTACATTCATATATGGTACCCACAGTGGCAATAAGCATGTCACCTAGTCTGTTGGATTGCATGAATTTCATCTCCACTGCGTCAGCCATAAGTTCATACTTCTTGACGTGTGCGTCTGCTTTGGTGATCTTGATGGTGTGTGATACCTTCTTGGCCTCGTACCCGTCTGTGCTAACCAGGATTCTTTGCGCTGCCTCCTTGTCATCATTATATCTTGCGAACATGAACCAAAATAATTGTTCAGAGGAGTACCATGTAATGTCTTCAAATTCAATTTCACAGGGGTACATATTGCTTAAGTATGCATGATGTGACTGGTAGGCCGTACCGTGATCAAACTCAATTACTTTAGCTTCTACCATCGATATCCCTAGAGGCAAGTCTTTAATGTCTCTGTAGTAGTACACCTTGCCTTTCGAATCCTCCAGTTTATTTCCTTTTAATTTGAGGTCTGCGTTGTTATACCTCGCCAGAGCAGCCAGGCAGCGTAGGTCCTTCCTTTCGTCTTGTTGTTCAGGTGTAAGGTCGTCAGACACGAATATGTCTTTCCACTTGTTGAGGTGACGCATTTGATTGACTTTTTGAAACAGCTTGATCTTGTCTTCCATTTCTCTAAATTTAATCAGAATGTTCCTGGGTGTGTTGGCTGCTGGGCGCTTCTTCCCTATTCTAAAAGCACTCTCCAAACAAATTTTGGTACCTGCTGCCACAGCACCCGTGTCTACCATAAGGTCATGCAGAATTTTTCTGGGGGTCTCACCTCCTGCCTCGGGGAAACCTTCAATAATGATGTTTTTTCTCTTCCTTCCCTCGTCAATCTGCCTAAGCCTCACAGAGTCCTTCTCACACTTATGTTTTAGTCTCATGTTTTCAACCATAAGTTGCTTGCGTTCAGATGCGCCCGTCTGGATCTCAGCTTCAGCAGTGTCAAGCCTGCTTGACAGTGACTGGATATCATCAGTGACAGTAGACATATGACCCTCTACCTTCTCTATGTGAGCGTTCATAACCCCAGCATTTGTAGTCATAATAGTGTCTAAGTTATCAAACTTCTCAACCATTTTCAGGTTCGATTCCGTCATTTCTTGCATCGTCTTTAGTAATTTCGCTGACACGTCGTCCGCCATGTTTACCTTTGGTTGTTCGTGTAGTATAGGCGTCACTGCGCCACTCTCTCTGCTCTGCGACTGAGTCTTTACTCGTGCACTGCTCCGGGCTGGCGCTGATCCACCTCGTCTAGTATCGTTCGACATAGGATATTCGGTACTAAAGGTCTACTAAATTTACCTTATTTACGTACTCTAACCCTTTATAGATGTTGTGCTTTAGTTTCGAGCTGTAGTCTAGTTGGGAAGTCTCTGAATTTGGCGATGTTATGCTCCTCGAGTTCCGCTAGCTGTTGGTGTCGGCCATGTTGATTCTCTCTTTGTCCGACGTAGTTTCTTTTGAATTTAATTTGATTCCATTTCACAAAACAGTAATAAATATAAGCCTTTGTGATTCTCTTAAACATGCATTCCCTCAGGCCCTGTTTATTGACCAAGGGCTCTTGTACGGTAACTTGGTGATGTCCAAAGACTGTAGCTGAATGAACCAAAACAAACACAAGATATTCCCACCACCGAGATATGGCACGTCAGATATGGCAGTAATGAACAGACGGCCCATGCCAAAAAAAAGGGGGAAAAGGAATAAAACATAAACAGCGAACGAAATGAGAATTTTTAATACTCGGCATCAGCAGTGGACTGCCTTTGAAGTGAAGTTGCTATCTGATAAAGCTGCCAATTCGGGACTTGTCCTTCTGGTCTAGTGGCAATTCTCAGGTCTTTTTTACCCTCTGCGCTAACCCTTTCAGACCCGCATAGTGATAGTAATACAATCTACCTTTAATCATGATCATACAGTCATGCACCTCACTTTAAAGGCTTGATACACTCCAGAAGGATCGGTATGATGCAATAATGCAGCCCACACGAGTTGACTCACAGGGCTGCATCCTATCCACCATAACGACAAAGGGAATAGCACATTAAAGCACTATGCTACCCTTAAAGGGTTGGAGTCAGAGCAGGAGGCGATGCCATCAGGCTGTGCTCCTCACCCACTACCCCCCCCCCCCCCACACACACACACTACTCCAGGGCATCGTTTGATGTCCCTAAATGAGACGGTCCAACTGCTGCGCGTCCATCCCGGGGGACCACGGTAGATCAATGATAGCGGGTTTTCAAAGCCGGGGGTAGCAGATACCATCTACAGGTAACTCATGCATTTATGGTCATGCCCCCCAGGGAAATAATCAGCAGGAGTCGAGGTCCACAGGTTCAAAGACGCAGTCCTACATGTTCTGGTAGTGCACTCCACTCACCTTATTAAAAGAAAATAGTTCTGGAGATTTGGCATTTAGAAATTGTCGTCCTATTCCTTCTAACAGTTACTGATTGGGAACCATGTCTATAGATATGATTCTTTGGACTGGCAGATATCAATCGAAAGACAAATAGATATGTATTAAACCAGTTCTAGCTCGAAAAAGGATGGGTTTTGAAAAAAAAAATTATTTCATGATATGACGATAGTCCCAGATACCCACCTTACCCAACCACCCACCCTACCCTATATAGCCCCACCCCACCCCACCCATATTCAGCCCACCCCCTACCCTACAGCCACACCCACCTCCCCCATCTCCTACCGACTCACTAACAGGCATCGAGCACATCTCGTGTCCCTTACATTTGCATGTAAGATATGCCTCTCGGGCTGACACTTGGCGCACGGCCACGTCAAACCCGGCCGACCTGTGGGAGTTGTTGGCAGGATCCACTTTCTGCCCCCAGCCTCTAGGAGGCAGATAATGTACACCCCCCTGACATGCTCCTTGTCCTCACTACCTTGTCCTGCATCCAGTACCCCTCAAACCTCTCCTCATTTTTTTACATTTATTATGTTTTTATTTTAATTTTAATTTTAATTTTGATGTTCTTTGAACGCAATGCAATTTTATCAGAATTAAGTTTTAAAGTTGACTGAAACACAGTGGTTACTGTAATGCAAGGTTAGCTCTGACAGAAGGTTTACTGTGATGGAATGTTCCCTGCGACTGCGGTGCAAGGTTTACTGCGAGTCACTGCGACAATGTTCACTGCGACACAATATTAACTGCGACACAATGTTAACTGTGAGGCACGGTTTACCACAACACAATGTTTACTGCGACACATGAGTTACCGCAACAGAAGAAAAACATCAGATACACTCTAATAGGTGTATAGACATATGATCTGTAAGCTATGGACATTTGTTGCATCCTGTTTATCCACAGACGGTTAATAAGTGAATGTACAGCTGCGTTATTTGCTAGACTGGTGTAGTTTACTCCCCAGTGTTAGATAACTTACATGTCTCTTATGCTCATCCCGTTCTTAGAAATCTATATTTGACTTCATATCAGCTGTCTGGTATCATATTTGTAATAACTCTACAATCCACTTTCCCTTTTTTTCTCTTCCTAAATACAATCATCCTCTCCCATCTTTATGTTGTGTACGCATGGCGGGACGCATGGCCTGACTACACTGTAAAAAAATTTCCGTTAAAATAACGGAGATTCACTGGCAACACCGGGTGCCGGACTTTCACCGTTATTTTTACTGTCACCGTTTTTTCCTAAGTCACCGTTATTTTTACGGAACTGTCACCGCTATTTTTAAACAAGAAATCTCTGTTATAAATTTCTTTAACAGTGATTCTCAGTACCGTTGAAATGACGGTGATTCACTGGCAACACCGGGTGCCGGACTTTCACCATTATTTTTACGGTCACGGTTTTTCCCAAAGTCACCGTTATTTCTACGGAACTGTGAATCACCGTTATTTTAACAGAATACAAAACATCACTGTTTTCTGATTCAGTGCCTAAACAATAATTGTAATGGTATTTTGTGTAATTTAACTGATTTGTCCCAGTGTTATTCAGTTCATTTATCCCCCTATACGTAACTCCATGCTCAATATGGTTCCAAACCCAATTTGGTACCAATCAGCAATATCATCTCAGTGTCAAGACTTCAGACCTAATCATTAGGAATTAGTCTATGAAAGCCTCATAGAGTGCTTCATGACACTTTGTAATACCAGTCCATGAGCAGAAGTCACTCTAGGATGGCTACAGAGCAAACCTTACAGCTGTGTCTGTATATACATTTCTTATCACCACAAAAATGGTGTTCCTAGCATCTAGGAAAATCTCTTCATGAACCAAACTGCCACCTGGTGTGATAAAACTGAAATCAATTAAACGTAGCTTCACCGTAAAATAAACTGTGTTTCACTGTAAGAACAAACGGTGTCTCACTGTACTAGATTACGGATATTCAAAGTAAAATTGATTGATTTTACATTGCCTCACCGTAATCATATGTTATGATGAATCACCGTAAAATTGTACACTGATTCTCCGTATATTCAACGGAATATTTTTACAGTGTACTGAGCTTGAGATAAACATAACATCATCTGAACCAAAGAGTTAGATGCACCTCAAGACCACTCAAAGAAAAACTAGGTTCTCATCACTGCTCAAGTTAGAAAAGATCGTTCTCGCTCTAGTCATATTTTTCAATGCTCATTGTTGAGAAAATGTTTTGGGTGGTCAAACGGAGACTAAGCCTATATGGTTTATTGATGTAGGCTCAGTTAGTCTGTCGGCCAGTCATGGAGGGAGGACGACCTATAAGCAGATAGCCTTGCCGACAGAGAGGGAGACAGCTAGTTTGTCACCTCAGTCAGCGCGCTGAATGGGTTTACCGTCTGTCAATTAGGTCAGTGAGTGAGCAGCTCGCCCCGCGGCACGAGCAGCTCCCCCGTCCACTCCTGGCCGTCGGTGTACACGTGGTACACGGGGGTCAACTCCTGCCTCCAGGCTGCACATCCCTCACACACTCACCCACCCATCCACTCAGTATCTCACACACTCACTCACTTACTCAGCACCCACCCACTCACACATCCACTCAATCCTAGCTAGTCACCAGCCACCTCTAGCCCCACACTTACTCAACCACCGACTCAGTCCCTCACCCACTCACCCACCCTCCCACTCAGTATCTCACCCTCACACCCACTCAGTATCTCACCCACCCACCACTAAGTATCTCACCCACCCACCCACTAAGTATCTCACCCACCCACCCACTCAGTATCTCACCCACCCACCCACTCAGTATCCCACCCAACCCACCCACTCAGTATCTCACCCAACCAACCCACTCAGTATCTCACCCACCCTCCCACTCAGTATCCGACCCATCCCACCCACTCAGTATCTCACCAATCCACCCACTCGGTATCCCACCAACCCACCCACTCAGTATCCCACCCAGCCCACCCACTCAGTATCTCACCAATCCACCCACTCAGTATCTCAACCACCCACCCACTCAGTATCTCACCCACCCACCCACTCAGTATCTCAACCACCCACCCACTCAATATCTCACCCACCCACCCACTCAGTATCTCACCCATCCACCCACTCAGTATCTCACCCACCCAACCCACTCAGTATCCCACCCAACCCACCCACTCAGTGTCTCACCCACCCACTCACTCAGTATCTCACCCACCCACTCAGTATCTCACCCACCCACCTACTCAGTATCTCACCCACCCACTCAGTATCTCACCCACCCACCCACTAAGTATCTCACCCACCCACCCACCCACTCAGTATCCCACCCACCCAACCCACTCAGTATCTCACCCATTCACCCACTCAGTATCTCACCCATCCACCCACTCAGTATCTCACCCACCCACCCACTAAGTATCTCACCCACCCACCCACTCAGTATCCCACCTACCCACCCACTAAGTATCTCACCCACCCTCCCACTCAGTATCTCACCCACCCACCCACTCAGTATCCCACCCACCCACCCACTCAGTATCCCACCCACCCAACCCACTCAGGGCCTTTCCCATCCACTCACCCACATACTCAGTCTCTCACCAGTACCAAGCCATTAACCCATCCGCATAGTGCTTAAATTGCTAAATTTCTCGACTAATCAACCATTTCCTCAAACATGGTGTGTTTTATAGAGTTTTTCTCCATAAAACAAGGGGTTCATGTAAGGTTTTGGGATCAAAAGGGTTGTTATTGGGCTAGCCTTACACCAGTGTTACAATGATCTCAAGTGCCCCCTACCCACCACCCTAGCCTCCACTCAACGCCAACACCCCCTCCCCCCCCACACACACACCCCAACCCCCCACCTACCCCCCCCCCTTTGTACCCGTCACCCTCTGCCCCATGAGCTGCTCCGCTACAATGACCCTTCAGGCGGACATTCCGCCGTCCCAGCTGAAACCCTGACGTCCCCAGCCAAATCAGTGAGCAGCTCGGTCGGTACCAAGCTGCCCCTGCCGCCACCCTGAGCAACTCGCCGTAACCAGCTCCAGCCCCGAGCTGCTCCCCCGGCCTTTGTCCACCGCCACGCCCCCTATCGGCCAGCTCGTTTGCCGCTGGTGACTGGTCGGGGCGCGAGGTGATGGAAGTCTCCCACTGGGTACCAGCGAGCTGCTCGTTAACGCCTGGAGCAGTCGAGGAGCAGTTGGAAGTGACTCCGGAGTTGTTGGCGGCCGAGGGAGATGTACACACTGACACGGCCCGGTCTTTGTTTAACCCTGCAAAGACGCCTAGTGCTTTAATGCGCTGTGCTCTGTGTGGTCATGATGCATTAATGCAGCCTTGTCGAGTGTACCAATCTAGGCTGCATGTATGCATCATGCCGACCCTTCGGGAGTGTACCAACCTGGTCGGATCGCCATGATGCGTCAATACAGGACTGGTGAGTTACTCACCAGTGCTGCACTCATACACCATGACGATAAATGTAATGATACACTAAAGTCCTATGTGGTCCTTAAAGGGGTCGCTTTGTTTATATCTGCACACTATTGGCTGATACAAAGGCCGCCCGGGGGCGCGTCCAGCCTCCTACACTGAGAACTTCATTGGTGCCGGATCAGTTTATATTTATATAGCCCTATCGTTGTTTGTCTCCACTTCCAGCTTCGTTCCTCTTTTTCACTCTATTCATCAAACAACTGTCAAACAGTCCTACTAGTATGCACACGTCGGTGTATGGAAAGCAAAGTATGCCTAAGGTAGATGTAGAATGGTCATCTAATACACGTGGTGTAAATGGATGCTTCTTTTCACGTATAGCAAAGTTGGCTGGGGGGATCTGTCTGTTTGTATTACACACACAACATAATCACTGGGTATGAGTCAGATATATGGATACATATGAGTAGCTGCATAAGTGTAATAAGCCTTGGACAAAGGTAATTGTCCTCGGCTGGCGCCTTGGAAATTACTCTGTTCTTGGCTTATAAAATGTATACAGGACTCACTTGTACCATATCTACTTTATCAGCAAAGGGTGAACTACTACGCTAGGTTTGTGGTGGATGATGATGCAAATTAAGTATCTAAGTCTTTTGTCCTGATTGGTGAAGACATGCTTCTATATAACAGGAGTAACAGGGTTGCATATAGTAGATTAACACTTACCAAATGTTCTGTTTGTATACACGAGACGTATAAACCTTTATGAACAGCATGATCCATTGAGGGTCGTATTCATATGTCGTCATTATGCATCATGTCATCATGCCGACCATTCAAGAGCATATTAACCCCGTAGGATCATCATGAAGCATGGATGCAGCACTGGCGAGTTATATGCCGATGCCTCAGTCATGCATTAAGATTTTTAAAAAAAAAGGGGGGGGGGGCATCGTACAGATATCTAAGCACCATGCTGTCCTTTGTGGGTTGAGGACGACATATGGTAACTATCATGCTGGTGAGGAGATTATTGTTGGGGTTAATGCTAGGACTACACAGGTGTTGGGGCGGATACCAATGTGATGACTGGCCTGGTGTGATGATGATGTGGTGTGGGCACTGTAAGGGTTATAAAAGGCCGCACCTTTAAGGCATGGGATGAAGATGGGGCACCTCAAGTATGTGTTAAAAAATCAGAAAAAATGTATACATGGCGATGGTGGTGATACCAGGCAACATGGGCAAGGGGGGGGGGGGTATGTGGAGACAGCTGCCTATTGAGGGAGTGGGGATGAGGAGGGTGTCGGTGTGTGTGGGGGGGGGGGGGGTGGACCAGTCGGTGGGTCCGGCAGTACTGGCAGTATTGAGGAGCCCACTGAGCGGTGACCAGCTGTGAGGTGGACGATTGGCACCATGTCGGGGCCGGGCGGACATTGGCGCCGGCCCCTCCCCCCGCCTCCCCCCGCCTCCCCCCGGCCTCCCCCCCGCCTCCCCCCGGCCTCCCCCTGGCCTCCCCCCGGTGTGACCGGCATAAGTAAGGCGTCAAATGTCCCCCGCTCACCAATCTCCGGGCCCCCACAGCCCCAGACGGACTCCTTCCGCCCTCCTACAGCCGGGCAAAAACTCCAGCATGGCCAGCCTCTAGGGCCAGTCCTTTAAGGGCCGCATAGTGCATGCTTTTGAAAACAGATCCTAGCCATGACAGAAGGCGGCATGGATAGGATCTAATCACCAGGGCTGCATTTATGCATCATGCGGACCTTCAGGAGTGTATCAACCCCATAGGGTCGGCATGATGCATGAATGCAGTCCTGGTGAGTAAACTCGCCACAGCAGCATTCATGCATCATGTATGTGTCGACAAAAGTTATAGCACATTAAAGCACTACACCGGGCCTCACAGGGGCTGGTGGTGTGAATGATACCCCGATATAAAGGCGGCGCGGCATTGATTTGGGCGCCTGCTGCAGAAACCCCGGCCATGCCGCCTTGTCTCATTATGCCTGGCCACGGAGCCAAATCTCTCTGCTATAGATTCGGGCTGCTTAACCCTTTACTGGCAGCTTAGTGTTTTAATTTGATATACACTATGGCCTTGATGCATAAGTGCAGCCCTGGCGAGCAATGCAGTCCGAGCTGCAGTTATGCATCATACCGATTGAATAGGGTTAATACACCCTTGACGGGTCGCCAACATAGGGCTATCGAGTACAGCCAGCGCGGTATCGATGCATTATATGATGAGAAATTGAACTTTAACACCTTGAGCATCATGCCGTCTTTACATGGTTAAGTGGCCAACACGTCTTGTGGATGTAACGCTATCCACCTCACACCGGGCGGGTTACCTTACCACAGGCCGCCCCCACAACACGTGCCGTCCAACCCTATAGCCTTCTCATCGTGTCGCAATACAACCATCACCAGCTCCAATCTAGGCTGGGAAGCAGGTTGAAACACGGCCCCATTCTGTCCACCTGGAAGCTCTACTGCCGGCATATTGAAATAAAAACACTGGGAAAACATCTAGGATGGACCACAACTTTCATTTTCAAGTTGTAATGTTTCACACCGGACAAAACCGATGTAGAGTCACTCTTTTTGATCGGCACTGGGGGGATTGAGGAAATAGATTCATTTTCATCCCTCATGGTAGATTTCCTCTCCATTTAACGAAGACTCCTTTGTTCGAAAAGGACGCAAATATTAGACAGTTTCCAGCAGACGTTGGCCTTGCCAGCTCCCGCAGGTTATAGAAAGTGTTGTCCTGTGGATCATCAGGTTGCCGCTTTGTAATGACGCTACACCGGAATATAAGTCAGCTAGGCTTTCATTATCCTTGGATTTGTGTTACCTACACCCTCAGAAAAGTGAGCGCCACTGTTGCCAAAAGCATCCTCACCTTAAAGATAGGCACTGCTTGGCTTTCAGGTGAGAGTGTTTTTGACGACGATGACGCTCACTTTTCTGAGGGTGTAGACCTAATTATTACCCTGGAATCGACTTACGATTCTCGGTATCAACCTATGGAGCTTTGAACCAAAAAAAAAACAAATTTGGATATGTCTAGCCCTATTTGATAGGGCCAAAAAAAAGGTTCGTTTCAGGTAACCCGACCGACCCTCTCAAAACAGGGCCGACCCTACGTTTTTTTTTATGCAATTTTGAAGAAATTTCTGTATTTTTACCCTTCTTTGGTCAATTTTCGGGTTTTCGAACCGGCCGGCTGGTATTTTCATGTTAAAAAAAAAAAGTTAAAAAAAAAAAATCCGACCTTCCGACCCTACATTTTCTGCCCATGTTACCTGAAACAAACCTCTTTTTTTTGGCCCAGGTAGAGTTAGGTATCGACCCGTCATCTGTAGTTGGTAATATTGGTGGGACGTCCGAACCAGAGCAGTATTGCTCTCTGAATTATGTGGTGGGATGACTGTTGTACCGCTTTGTAGATGCATGAATGGTCTACTTGTATATGCGTCTCATGCACCAACCGCCGTATTGTAAACGATGGCTTCTAGTCCATCTGAATGCATATTGGCGATCGGGTTATAATGTGTTGGGTGGATTACCAAATCACTATAATTGTTAAGCGGGTATTCGTTACAGGACAATTACTCTTTTGTGATCTGATACATGATACATATGAGTTCTGGCCCATTTACAATAAGAGCAATCATTAATACCTTGCTTTTGTATATCATTGGGCAGGAAATTAAATTGATGGAGACAATGCCCAAGTGTTCAAACTCAAGAACTGATGTGTTAATAGTACATTTACAATAGGGAGTTGAGTGACCGAACGGTCTCATTGAACCTTAAAGGACGACATGTTGTCTGAAGGTAACCTCTATCATCTGTTCTGTATTGGTGCATCATACCGGCCTCTCAGGAGTGTCTCAGTACAGTAGGATTCGGCATGATGCATGAATGAAGTCCCCATCAGTTACCCATTAGGGCTATATATAAATGCATTAAACGACAAAGGGAACAGCAGATTAAAGCAATAAGCCGCCCGCAAAGGGTTTACTTAAAAGCATTGGTAACAGATTTCAAGCTGTTTGTTTGCCTTCAATACGGCTGTGATTACACTAACGAAATTAAATTTTGTTTGTTCTCCATATTTTGTATTGTTGTATGCATGTTATAGTTGAGTCACTGTCTTGCAGCATTTGCAAACTGGAATTTAATACCGTCTGCCCTCCGCTTTGAATTGGCTATTCAAAGTGGATTCTTCTTTTTGAGCTTTTACAAATAATATCTTCAAAATGGTCCCAATCAAAAGCAAACTAAGTGAATATTGATTTTGCTTTGTATTATGTAAGATTTGAAATGGGTAATTCATTGTGATATCTGGCACAAACTGTAATCGTCATGATACAGCAATGCAGCACCATATGTCGTCATGATACACCAATACAGTAACTGCAAGTGATTCACCGATACTGCACTGCATTGGTGCATCATGCTTTTGGTTCTGTGCATGCTGAGTCCTGTGTCTTAACTCAACTGCCAGTACAAATAATGTCGTTAGACCACAGGGCTACTTTAATTCTACAAGGCAGTGTCTATAGTAGTGAGGGAAGGATAAGATAGGGGAGAGTGGCAGCAGCCTTGTCAGATGCCCACGCTCTAGGTCTTCCCGCCACTTTCTGCCTGTCTAAGAAGCCTCACTGAGGACCCACAGCCTGACACTCACTGCACAGCAAGTCTTATTATCTATGTGAGAGTCGGTGAGGGACAACTTCTCCTTCCCACAGCTTCCTGTATTACGCAGGGGTCCTCACACTACTACTAGCCTTCATGCCATCGTTTCAAGCCCTATGTGCGCCACCACTATAGATCTAGTAGACGATCTCCAGATCTGGTAGAAGAATCATTACTTTTGAGATAAAGTGAAAGCAACATTCTCTTTGTTTCCTATTGTTATGTATAATATATGTATATATTATGTGAGTTGTTGCTACCTCCCCCTTTTACCTCTGGGACGACGATCGTCAGCATCTCTCACTATGGCCTCAGCAGACATAACCGGCGGCGGTGAGGTCATCAATATTGCATTAGGCCCTCCAGGAGATCCCCACCTTACCCCCTACCCCAGCCCCTCTAACCCTCTCAGGGCCGCATAGTGCTTTGATGCGCTATGTACTTTACTGTCAGGATGCATTCATGCAGCCCTGGCGAGGAACTCACCAGTGCTGCATTCAAGCATCTTACAAGTCGACCATAATATTCCCAAAGCAGTCTCACGTGTGTATCAATGCAGCCCTGGTGGGTCACTTACCAGGGCTGCATTCATGCATCACGACGCTAGAGGGGATAATGCATTAAAGCACTATACAGTCCTTAACGTGTAGAGTGGCCGTGCTGTCCGATAACAGCAGATCGGGCTGCGAGATAAGGACTGTGGTCGATGCCTCAACCACTGCGGCTAAATCGGTGCACATTTCACCCTGCTGCCATCATCAATGGTGGCGCTAATCAGCTGAGACACGAGGAAGAATAGGTATCCACCACCACATCGACCCCCTTAATTATAGCCGCAAACCCCCCTCCTCTTCTGTAGTTTGTTGTCCTCCCCACAACCCACTAGCCGCGGCTATCCCTATCGGCGTGTGTTGGAGGGTAAAGGTATGATATTGGGGCGGGGGAGTAGGGAGGGGGAGCGGGCTACTCGCTTGGAAAACCCCTCCAATATTTCGATCAGTTTTTCAGCTACACTCCACTGAGCAGCCTTCCTTTGATGTTTTTGTCTGGGAGCGCTTGGTGAGGTCTCCTGCTCTCTTTCCCTGTAAGAGTGTGTGCATTGTGATGCTTGTGGTGGATGATGAGGGTAAAGTAGTGCTGTTGTGGGTGATGAGGGTAAAGCGCGTAATCCACCCAAGTATTTTTGTATCGTGTAGAATCGGCAAACATCGGTTTTTGCAGTCCAGCAAGGAGACTCGGGGGTCATTTAAAAAAAGATAAATCAAATTCCGCTCAACTCATTTTAATCAGGCCTCAATCAGACCGTTTTTCCCAATCTGCCCTAAATTAAGGTTGCTAGCTCCCTTTGTAGTTCTACCACGTAACACCGAGGTGGTTACTTAAACCCTTCATGAGTACATACACTCTGGCCCGTACAGTCAACATGATGCATGAATGCAGCACTATAGTTAGGCACATATTGACACTAAAAGGACACAAGGGTTAAAGCTACTACAACTTAACCTGAGCTGAGTGAACAAGACGGTGCCATTAGCCGAAGTGGTTGCTTTATGTAAGTAGTTTAAGTGTGATCAATCGACCCTTTGACTGTCCACTTCTATAAACGGTAGGCTGCCTGTGGTGCTGCTGTGACCTCCACTTAGAACGCTGACCCTATGACATTGGCACCTACAAATTACAGGGTCAGTCCTGACTTTCACAACCAATGAAACGGTATTCCTCTCCATGGCAACTTCAACAATCTACATGTGTCTAGTGTTCAATGTGATGGGCATAGGTTCGGGATGGGAGAACAAAAAAGACATAAGAAACATAAGAAATAGCCATTTCCATATACTACTTGCCATACCCATATACTCATTTCCATATACTTCTTGCCATAACCATATAGCCATTTCCATATACTACTTGCCATACCCAAATAGCCATTTCCATATACTACTTGCCATAACCATATAGCCATTTCCATACACTACTTACTACAACCATATAGCCATGCCCATATATACTATAACATGAAACAATACTTCTTGCCATAACTGTATAGCTATTTCCATATACTACTTGCCACACTCATATCCTCATTTCCATATACTACTTGCCATACTCATATACTTATTTCCATATACTACTTGCCATACTCATATACTCATTTCCATATACCACTTGCCATACCCATATAGCTATTTCCATATACTACTTGTCAAACCCATATAGCCATTCTATACCCATATAGCTATTTCCATATATACTACTTGCCATATCCATGTAGCCATTTTCAATTACTACTTGCCATACCCATATAGCCATTTCAGTATACTACTTGCCATACCCATATAGCCATTTCAGTACACTACTTGCCATACCCATATAGCCATTTCAGTATACTACTTGCCATAGCTGTATCGCCATTTCCATATACTACATGTCATACCCATATAGCTATTTCCATATTCTACTTGCCATACCTGTTTAGCCATTTCAGTATACGACTTGCCCTAACTATTTTGCTACTTCCATATCATTCCCTTATACTACTTGCCCCACTCATATAGCCATTTCAGTATACTACTTGCCATACCTATATAGCCATTTCCATACTACTTGCCATACCCATCATATAGCTATTTCCATATACTACTTGCCATACCCATATAGCCATTTCCATATGCTACTTGCCATACCCATATTGGTACTTTCATAATTATACTAGCTGGCAAACAAACATGTAACAAAGGTCGGCAATTCTCCATCCAGCTATTCCTATTCCCACATAATATACTAGTACTCATCTCACACAAAGCATATACCGTAATTGCTGATGGCCATATTACCAATTCCATTTTGACCTGTCATTGTTTTTTGCTGAGCCTTTAAATAGCAATTTCAGCTATTTGGAGCTACACAGACACTAGAAGTGAATTGATGCTAAGCAGATTTACGTGGGTCATTTCTTTGCGCTAATTAACGTTCTGGAAACTATCCCCATACGTCTGCACTGTCAATGAGACCTAATTCGTCCATTTAGGCCTATACAAAGGAACTACCGACTCATGTTGTCAAGACACATTGGTTATATGACTTTGCTTATCCATTGCCAGCAGATCAAACAGTTACTCCCTCCAACACTAGATTCTAGCAGACACTACCAGAATATATCCCTTTCACATGTCCATACATATTTAATTATAAAACTAACTTTCACCTTAAAGTTAAGTCATTTTCATTACAGGAGTACATTTTACATAAATGAACGCCCCCATTCATACCATCATCACCATAGCTAAGCCAGGTATGGAGGTTTGAAGTGTTTATTTTGTGGTCTGTCAGAGGCCTCCTATTGTCCACCGAGTCTAAAAGGAAGGCCGCTCCCTCGTCAGCCTGTCCCCCGGGCCTCCTTCTAAGTGGGTAATCAGGGGCGAGGTTCAGATGTGCCTGGACTAAATCTACATGGCCAAGCACCCGGCCCGTCTCCTGCCGTCACCACCCGCGCTCCTCCAGTCGCTTAGGACAGCGGCGACGGACGGGAGGGACATGGGTAGTGGCGGATCTCCCATCACAACTATTAAGCCACACCCCAGGGGCTTCCCCTCACGCACCCCCCCCCCCCCGCTCACAGCCCCACCTCACCAGCCGGACCACTCAGTGGCCCAACACCCACGTGCCTATACGCATTCTGAGGCAGAGGTCGACAGAGGAGGCCCCTCTCTGTGCTGCAAATCGGTAACAGGGGTGTCACTCTCCGAACACATTCTTGGCCTAGAATCAAGCCCGGTTGGAGACTATATGATAGATCGGTGGCTTAAGATGGCCGTGTCTGTACAGAGACTTATCCGACTTCGGTGACGCCATATCTTGTTACAGAATGGCGCCTACGTCCCCACACTACCGGTGGTCCCGGTCCAGAAGGGCGCGCCGCAGACACCACGTGGTGGTTCTGTTTTTTACCACCAGAGGACGCAGCAGACGCTGCCTGGCAGCAATGAGGCCCTAACGTGTAGATCTCAGCATCCTGGTGTAGAAGGGTACAGGAGGATACCGGGACGGGGGATATAAGGGTATATTAACCCTTTAAGGATGGGATGATGCCTTAAAGCAACATTTGTTGTCATGATGCACCAATACGCCACATTCATTAGTGCATCATACAGACCCCGAGTTGCTCGTCAGTGCTGCGTTCATGCACCATGACGACAAAGGGCATAGTGCTTCTGTAGGTATTCTGTAGCCGTTAAAGGGTGGAGTGTTATTTAAATTGCTGGGACGGGTAGGGACAGCCAAATGTACATGGGAATGTTAAAGCTTGGACAATAGACAAGAGATCCTTATGCTAATAAGGACGGTTAACCTTTTTTTTTGATTGTTTAATCGTTTTATTCTTACTCAACTTGCTTGAGTGGATCGTAAATGGAATACTACATTAATTTCCGCTTATCATGTTCGACAAGCTGATCTTGCTAATGTCCACATTTCTCAATACAAACACTTACATTATCTTTCACAATTTTCCTTTAACTACTATGCGACTATGGGTCACTTATCATGTTCGACAAGAGACCTACATCAACACCTTGTACATCATAGTTATTGGCCGGCGACGGAGTCCCCGGCCATGGTTAATGAGTTCACTTTTCCGTAAGGTTTCAACAGGAATTGCGCGTCCATAGGATTAGCATTGGCTCGTTTGCTTTTTGCACCCTATATACACAGGCTCTATAGACTCCCACCCTTCACCACTGCAATCCGCAGGCTTCACACAAATCTGTAGAAAGTCTGCGCACACCTTTCACCCCTTTGGTGTAATAATGGACTATTCCAGGTGAATAAATGCGCAATTTGCGGATTTAGGCAGCTATACGCACAGGCTTAAAGAGAAGGGAAATCTTTGTAACGCCCACCTTTCACCCCTTACCTCTTACAATAAGCTAGTCCCAGCGCCTGCTCATTCCGGTCTACTGAGCTTTCAATGGTACAAAGTTGTTCACACCCCCACTGCAATCCGCTAAGTCCGCCACCCCTCTGCCAGAGTGATCGTAACCCTGCGTCATACGCCGTTCCCCTTACGCATAAGACCTTACCTGCAATAAACCTATATGTTGTTCACACGTCTCCCACCCAGAATGCACTGCTCATTCCGGTCTGCTGAACTTTCAATAGGTATCAAGCTGTAATATGTTGATCACACCCTACCCTCCACATATTTAATGGCAGTACAGACTGCGGCAGGTGAGTCCTACTCACAAGCGGCCTGATGGGTGAGGGGAACGATCAGCTTTCCTGTGGAGTGTAGGATGTTGTTCACACGTCTCTTAATACCTGGCATACCATCAGCTTTCTGATGTGTCTAGGGTTTGGACATTTGGTAAGGTACAATCATTTATACAGTCCGAGTCTATCTCTTGTGAGAAATGGATACTGTCGGCATGATGCTTGAATGAATTCATGCCCTTTGCTGTCATGATGATGCATGAAGTAACTCGCCAGTGCTTCCTATTAAAATGTATTTTTCTTAACCTTGTATCATGCACCATGCTGACCCGTCTGAAGTGTGTCAACACCATAGGGTTGACATGATGCTTAACTCGCCAGTGCTTCATTCATGCATCATGTTTACGCTCGGGAGTACATCAACCAATCTTGCCCTTTGCTGTCATGATACATGGATGCACCCATGGCGAATAATTCTACTCTGTATAGGGTATTATTATGCTGATTCCATTTGTCGTTACATGAATACAACCCTGCTGCATCATTATTCCTGTACACTAACCCTTTAAGGATAGCATGGCGCTTCAGGTGAACCGCAATGCATCATGACCTCTCCACACTATCCCTTTAAAGGCGACATATTGCTTCATATGAACAGTGGTCCAATCATGCATCATTAGTGCATTAATTATAATTATAGACCAATATATGTGATCAAGAATCCTTGATGGAAGCCGGCCACCACCCCTATGGGGTGGATTTCCTCGATCATATACCTTTAAATCCTAGTCTTATCTCTTAGCTGTCTCTTAGCTGTCTCTTATCATATTCGACAAGATCTGGCTAATTAATCTTCTAACAATATCAACAGCAGAGTGAGATAGAATAGAACGAAGGGCTGCGTTTAAGCTTTGCAGCTTATCTTAATGCGGCAGCCTTACACAGTCTGGATGTCTTGACCTCGTAGCCTTGGTGGCTCCCATTAACTCATTCTATTTAGCTCATGTTTGAAATATACTCAGGTTCTTTACCATAATCCCTGTACAATGTTGATCTAGTGATCTTCGAAACCCATTTAATCACTGTAATATTAATACTTTAATATAAAATGATACAATTATTCATCATCTGACACACATGTATGCGTGGGCAATAGAGAGGGCAGAAAGATACTAGGCTGGATCTTCCTTCTTGGGTTTGTTTAGTGCTAGGAATTTTGCTATTTCAGTTTTGAATTTGTCTAGAGTTTCAGTCTTTCTATCTTCTGGATCTAAATCATTCCAAACTATGCCTAAAGTGTGTTCCAAACTTCTTGTATATGCCCCCCCATGGGCTGTATAATATTTCAGAAGAGGTCCATCCCATGCCCTAGTTCTCAGATTTCTGTTGTCTCTGTATATTACTTGCCTACTTCGTGTATAAGCTTCTTTCAGCTGGTGAGCATACATCCTGTCCTCTAACATATTTAATTTGGCTATGGCGTGTACATCATATGTAGGAGTCAAGTGGTCCACCCTTAAAGCTACTTTCAGACCACGGTTTTGTGCCTTTTGACGCTTTTTCAGTAGGTCTTTTTTGACTCCAGCAAATAATATGTCTCCATATTCCAATATGGGTAATATAAATGTTTTATACATTAATACAGCCGTTTGTATGTCAATGAAGACATTCAATCTAGCCATCTGGTATGTTCTGAATGCTGCAGTTTTCAGTTGGCTCACCAAGAATTTATCATAAGATAAATCCCTATCCAAAATTACACCTAAATATTTGTATTGATCGACTTCAAATATTGTTTCATTATTAATTTGTAATTTACAGTTGTTCCAGTGTGCCCTTCCCGAAAAACACATGAATTTTGTCTTTTTGTTATTTATAGTTAATCTATTTGCATTGCACCATTGATAATATAGAGCCAAATCCTCCTGCATCTTCAAGTTAACCTCCTTTTGGCTATTGCCACTTATGTATAAAACCGTATCATCAGCATATAGTAAAACTTTGCTGTGCTTACAAATTAATTCTATCTCATTGACGTACAAAAGGAACAAGAGCGGCCCTAGTATGGAGCCCTGAGGGACACCACATACAATATCCTGTTTTGGGGAGGTGACACCGTTTGCCAAAGTACTCTGTTTACGACCCCCTAAATAATTTTGTAACCATATACCTGCCTTTCCCACTATTCCGTACCTGTCACATTTCCTTAATAAAATGCTATGATCCACAGTATCAAAGGCCTTTTTAAGGTCGATGAACACGGCCAGAGTATTACTTCCCACATTTCTTGCCCTGAGTATATCGTCAGTCAACTTTCCAATTGTCTGTATTGTGGAATGACTCTTTCTGTAACCCCCCTGTATATCTGAAAGGATGTTATGCATATCTAAATATTCTGAAATATTTCTATGTACTATTTTCTCTAATAATTTTGAAGGTAAAGGTAATAAAGAAATAGGCCTATAATTTTCTACTAGAGTGAGGTTGCCATCTTTGGGAATAGGTACTATTGTTGCCTCTTTCCAAGCTTCCGGTATAATTTGCGTGTCTAAAGAGCATTTCATTAAATAAGTAATCTGCGTGGTCAAGAATTCAAAGGCATCTTTCATAACTCTGCTGCTCACTCCGGGGAAACCTGACGATTTCTGTATCTTAATTAACTTAACTAGTTTAGAGACCTCATCCTCTGTGGTTTGGAACTCTTCCAATTTACTGTGTGCTTCCGGAAAAATGGGACTCCATACCGTGTTATTACCCTGTGACAGTTTAGGGCCTATACCTGTGAAGTAGTCATTTATTGCTGCAGCTACCTTATCAGGTTTCAACAAATCACCACTCTGTGTACAAACTAGTGTAATTAGCTTTAAATCCTTTTTGCTAGGTAGGAGTTCACTGATAACTTTCCAAAATTGCTTTGGATTGTTCCTGTGTTCATCCAATTTGTCACTAACAAATTTCCTCTTCGTTCTGAGTACTGTTTTGGAAGATTTGTTCCTTTCTTTATTTGCTTCTTTAAGTGAAATATATACTTTGGATTTCTTTGCCTTTGACACTATTCTGTCTTTCTCTTTTAGCTCTGCTAACAAGTCATTGCTTAGCCACTCCTTTTTATTTGCCTTAACTTTAAACTTAGTCCATGGACACAGGATGTCCAAAACATGTACTATTCTTGAATAAATGATATTCCATAAAGTTTCAACATCATTTGTATTGTAAAAGGCGTTCCAATTGAATACCCTTAAAGCCTTAACTAAATTTTCTTTGGAATATTTCTTCATTCTTCTGCAGTCAATGAAATCTTTATCAATCTTCTTGACTCTTTCTATACCTGACGTAACATAAATCATATCATGATCGCTGGGTCCAAATTGTATAGTACCTGCCTCTTCTATTGTATCAACATTTGTGAATAACAAGTCAAGGCACGTTTGACTCTTTGCATACCTTGTCGGGATATTTATGTAATTTAATAGTCCAAAACCCATCATACCTTGTTTTAGTTTAATGGCGTCATCATTTCCTACTTCTAACATATTAATATTCATATCTCCAAGAACATATATCTCATATCTCTGTAACCTTGTTAGTCTCGATAAAATTTCCTTTAATTTAGTCCAAAATTTAGAAAAATCTCCCTTTGGAGGTCTATATATATTTAAAATCATAATATTTCGCTTGTTTTCTCTTTTAATTATTATCGGTAATAATTCTAATTCTTGTGAACTTATAACTTCCACCTCCTGACAACCCATTACTACATATTCATCTTTAACATATGTTAATAGTCCCCCAGCCTTTTTTAATTTCCCATCTTCATACCATGTTCTATCAGACCTGATGGTTTGATATCCATCTAGACCGAAATTACCAGTAACATTCTTTTCCTCCAACCATGATTCTGAGCAAGTAATCACATCGAATGCACTGTTGTCAAACATTATCTTGAAATCCTCAATGCAATTTCTGATACGTCTTAAATTTAAATGCGATATATGAAAACCCCAATTTAGACTGAAACCCCCGACATCTTTATGAAATCTAGTCATTTAGTGTACTCGACCTCCAGCTGTATCTCCTTCCTCCCCCCCTCATGATGTGATGTGTCTCATTTACAGTCAGTGATGAAAATGGTGATGATAAAAAATTATAAAAAAATATTGTTATACAAAATTTGGCAGTGAGAACTGCATTCATGTTGTTATGACTTTTTGTAGCCAGATTTGTCACACAGCATGTTGGCTCCCTATATGAACCTTCATCAATCAACCAATCAAAATGTATACAAGTTAGGTTAACAGTACCTTTTTGGTCGTCTTGTAATCATTCTCTTCGTCCTCTATCATACTACTCTTTGGTTAGTTTGACCTGACCTATCTCCAAACCGGCTTATAACTTGAACTGAACAAAACTGCTGCGGTTTATAGAGGTTGGACATTCAAACTCCCTCAGACAACTTCTCACCTTATCATAATCGACAAGAAATGAGCATGTCCTCGGATGTACCACTTATGAAATAATATTTTCAATAACATCAAATTTCTTTACAATAACATACTGCCCTAGTTTGGGCTTATTGGCTTATAGCCACTCAACAGAATTTTGTTTTGGATTGACCGAATGTGTTTTGTTATTATGATGGCGACAAGTGGGATCAATGTACTATTGAAGTGGAGTCCATCTTCTAGATACTTCCTGTACTCGTGTCGTCTACCCACACCTTGATGGCATAATACTTGAATGACCCATTTCCCTTTATTGCTGGATGTTAGGAGTGGACGAGAGAAGGGGTTCCAGTCAGCACAACAACACTAAAAAAGGGGGTGTCCACTCCAGACTCCCTGTACCTGCTCTTGTAAAATGTTAGGGCAGGAAGGTTGAACTCATAGAGGGACACACTGAAATGGTTGAATGGACCATTTAACACCGCAATGAGAGGGGGGTCGTAGATCTACTATGTCAGCTGCTATACTGAAACAGAGAGTAGGCCATTTACCGTTACAGACGAGGATAGCATGGACTAGATCAGACAGTAAGAAGAGGTCCATGGTGAGGGGTAGCACTGGTCAGGGTGGGTGAGGGAGTCAATGACGGGGTGGCATGCCTCATGACACTCTGATAGAGACGTGGACGGAGGAATTCACATCTCTGAGGAATCTAATTCTATAACCATGGTTTCCCTCTATCAAATATGTGACACATTCATGATCTATGCCCAAACTCTTTTTGCATGAATTGTCATACTCCAGCCACTGGTCACTGGTGGCTAACGATGGCCGTATCCATACAGAGAGGTATTCAGCTCCGGTGGCACCAGCTCTCGTTACAGAATGGATTCCTGACGGCTTATGGGTTAGGCTGGGAATATTCAGAAAATCGATTCCGATATTTAGGATGAAGTCCCTGGACAGCCATTGACCCATTTGTTTACCATTATACCCTTAGATTCGATTGTGTGTGCGATTCGTGTCATGGCCCTTAACAAGCGGTTTATATCAACGCAATAGGATCTCCATGCCTCTGTACAGTAGGTATAGGTTTACGTGACGGCATTGTCGGTAGGTTTGCAGTATGCTTGGATTAGTGATTTTCATATTTTTTTCAACAATTGGGATTCTACTCATTTGATATGCCCTATCACGCATGGGCAGACCCCTTCTGGCATTTGGGGATAAAGTACTAAACGTTGTGTAGTCGAAGCGGATCCAAATATCGTTAGGAGAAAAAAGCTAGATTTTCCCAAGGCGGAAGAGTTTAGTTGGCACAGGATATTGAACTAACAGGTAGCAACGGTGATTTAATGTGCTGTACCCACTGGCAGGGGCTAGACTATGGGATGTTAATTAATACTGTTGTTCCAAAAATACCTTTAGTATCCGACCATTACAAACATGTTCTGCAGGCATGGCAGGTTAGTAGTGTTTGGACATGAGTCGTCCCTCTAGTGGCATCGACAGACACTACTGCCCTGGTCCTGCCTGTTACCAGGGACCTGTTAACCATATAAGGGCCGCATCATGATTCCATGTACATGTGTTATGCACTTTGTCGTCTTAGTGTATGAATGCAGCCTTGGTTAGTCTAATCGTCAGTGCTGCATCCAAGCATCATGCCTACTCTACACGGTTGATACACTCCCAAAGAGTCAGCATGCTGCATTCACTCATAATGACAACAAAGGGCATAGTGTATTGAAAGCACTATGCGGTCCTTAACGGCTTGGACAGCGCACCAATTAGAGCAGTCGTCGGGCCAGCTTGACTGGCATCACTGGGTATTTTCCTTTGACCCTGAATTCGCCGCCTGACCTTGGGGTCGGCCCTGGAGTGTTTTTTGCCTGATTTGTTGGGCCTGGCGGGGTTGAAGACGGAGCGTGGTGGGGGCCGTGACACCGGGGCCTGGACTGACCTGATTCGGTATGTACCTAGGGAGGGGTGAGTGAGGCTGGCCGCGCAGTGATGACCGCCGCCTCCTGATCACATCACACCCTCTACTGAGCACCTCCCGCTAGGGGCCGCCACCCGTATTGACTTCCGGTCACATGACGCGCCCCCGGGCCACCTGACCCCACCTCCTGGCGCCCCCTGCGGGTGGACTGCTGCACTAGATGTGAAGTTTCCTATACGTTTTACTGTTGCTTTGTTCTTTGAAAAATTATCAAAATTCTTCTCAACAATATTTTTTTGATCTGAATTATTCCCACAAGTGTCCTGCGCGGTGGACATGAGCATAGGAAGATTTTGGCTCAAAGCATTGGCTTATACATGTACATGGTTATAAATATAGATATAGGGTTTGTATGATGAAGAAATATTGACCCTCTTTAGTTGGGATGGGGGCAGAGGCTCCTCCCTCTCCCCCTCCCCATGTTTGCCTCCTCCCCCTTCCTACAGCACTGATGTATATTCACACTTGATCCAAGGGACCAGTACAATCACTAGGCAGGAGGAGACAAGGTTAGGCCTCTACACACCAGAACACGCCACAACACTAATATATTACCCTTAAGGGAGTCGGGAATATTAAGTCAGTTTTTATCCCTGCTTAGGCGCCCAGCCGTCACACATTGAAGGTTCCGTTCTTGCAGGCTTTAACGAGCGCATTAGTGTATGTCATTCTCATTCTCACTACTTAAATGTCCGTGACAGCTCCCTCCTCCACAACAAAAGCAGTGGCAGTGCTAGATCTTGCTGTCTCTCTGGGCGACATACAAATACGGCAGGCATCCAAGGGGGGATGATCGATAGACCCCCCAGCTGACATGACTGTAACATAAGCGCCACCCTGCTGGAGAAAAATGTGTGAAAGGTGGTTTCATGCTGGCTTTAGTCGCATGTATTGTAACTCAAATCGATGGCCTAGCTTTAGCCCACCCTTCATATATTGCTTAGCCGTTTAAGGCCCGCATAGTGCTTGAATGTAGCACTGGGGAGTAACTCGCCAGCCCTTCATCAAAGCAGAGTTGATACATTCCCAAAGGTTCGGCATGATGTATGAATGCACGTAAAGGTTAGCTGGGAGACAGGGGATGAGAGAACTCCCTTTAAGTTTAAAAGAATTCAGGATTGCCTGACTCCCTCTCAGAGCTCATAAGGCAATGCTGATCTCTCTTTCCAGAGCCCAGCATTGCCTGACTCTTTTTGAGAATTCGGGACTCCAGAGAGAAACCCAATATTGCCTGACATCAGGGATATGTAAGCAGCATGATAACCCTCTAAGGACAGCAAAGTGCCTTTATGAATTTTGTCAGAATTATGCATGAATACAGCGCTCTCACCAGTGTTACTTCCATGTATAACATGCCGACCTAGGGTGGAAACACTCCCACCTGGATCAGCATGATGCAAAAATACACCGGTACTTCATTGGTGCACTATGCCGACAAATGAACACATATTTATGTTCCTTTGGTCGTCATGATGCATAAATGCAGCCATGGCGAGTAACTCACCAGTGCTGCATTCAAGCATCATGCAGACCCTAAGGGGTTGAGACACTCACGAAGGGTCGGCATGATGCACCAATGCAGCACCGGCGAGTTACTCGTTGGGGCTGCATTGGTGCATCATGACGACAAATGTAATTTTTTAGTGACATGTGTCCTTTAAGGGTTAAGGGCTAAGGCGTGCCCCTATGGGGTGCATGATGGAGACATGTAAATAGGGGACCTGATACCCGGATGGAGGTGGGTGAAGGTCATCTAGCTCCCGCTGTGACGGCCACAGGTCAATACGGCACAGCCGCCACCTCCGGCGGAAACAGCCAGCACTCTAACTGCCGCATACCGAGTTAATACACCAGGCGCGTTGTCGTCATGATGCATCAATGCAGTAGTGATGAGTTATCTGCTAGTCCAACATTCACTCATCATGCCGACCCTTTATGGTGTTGACATACTCCCTAAGGGATGGCATGGTGTCCTGGGAGTAGAATCGCCAGGGTTGCATTCATGCATCATGACGACAGAGGACTTAGTGTATTAAAGCGCTCTGTGGTGCTTAAAGGGTTAGCAGCTAGGGAGCTGCGTGTTGGGAGTGTTGTGTAGAGGAGGGGCGCTGTGGGAGCAGGGTGGGGGGGGGGGACAGAGTGGGGGAGATGAGATAATAATGGGAGCAGCCACATAAAGGATGCTCCACACGCCCTGCACAGTGAATCCTTTCTGCTTGGCAGTTATCACACATCATGCAGCTAGTGGTCATGTAAATAGGGCACTGGTGGGGGTGGGGTTGGGGATGGGAAAGGAGGGGGGGTCCACATGTCGCCCGTCGATTTTTCAAAAAACGCCCATGTCACCAAGTCTCAAGATGTCCATGATGCCCTGTCGATTTTAGGAGTCTAGACCCGTTCAAAAGATATGTTCATGGCGCGCGGAGGATCCTTTGTGCGTGGCTGGACGTAGCCAGCTCGTCTATAAAGGTGGTCATGGTACTTAGCGTGGATCTGGTGGGGGCAGCATGGGGCCCAGCCCCTGATACCATGATGAACTGACCAGGGGCAGTGCAGCGCCCTGTCGGTGATGATGATAAAGGTGCATATCTGTGGGGTCAAGCAGGGGATTGGTAGCTGGATTAAGACCCGCGGGGAGCAGGGGCAGGTAGGCCGGCTACTTGCCGTGTAGGGCGCCAGTGTAATGAGTGCTGAGGGCCCCTGGATCTTCCCACACCACCTGCCGGGCCCTCCAGCAGTATACCCCCCCCCCCCCCCCACACACACACACCTAGCTACCTAACCTGAACTCATCCACACCCACACCCACACCCACACAGACACACCAAGCTCCTGGCCCTTAAGCAGTACCCCCTCCCCCACCTAGTTACCTTCCACCCCCTCCACTCACCCACACACAAATCCTGGATCTCTCCATACCCCTCAAGCAGTATACCCCCCTCCCTCCACCACACCCAGACACCCACAGAGGTCCTGGGGCTAGATCATTATGGGATGTTCCTACCCTTACAGGGACTACCTCGCCCATTGATCTTCCTCTCGAAAATAGTTTAGTTGGTGGTGGTGATTGGCGCTGGAGGTAGGGGGATTAGGCGGGATGAGGCTGGACTCCCGCCGCCACCACAACTTGCCGCAACGTGTTTCACTCTTTTACAAATGAGGACGGCATAGTCATTTAATGCGTATGTCCTTTGATGCATAAATGCAACTCTGACGAGTAGCTCGTCAGGGCTGCGTTCATGCATCATGCCGACCTTACTGAGTTGATATACTCCCGGAGGGTCATCAAAATGCACGAACGCGGTGCTGGCGAGTTACTCGCCATCACTGTATTGATGCATAATGCAGACACATGTTGCTTACGGCAACATCCCTTCCTCAAAGGGTTATCTCAAACTGATCCTACTTCGATTTGTAACGACTGCAGAGAGACATCAGGCCCCAGGACATCGCTTTCTTCTCTTTTTAAAAAAATGCCGATTTTTGTTTCGTTTTTGAAAACTGTCGATGGGATTTTACATCACGTCTCACGAGGTAGTTGTTTTGGGTCAAACATGGAAATACGTCGTTTAGATCATAAAGAATCTCATATATTGGACTGTGTTTATGCCGATTCATCTTGGAGTACCGCATTCATCTAAAACTACATCTAGATAGTGGTCCATAAAAATCCACCGAAATAAGCAATAAGTGTCAAGTAAGAAGGAGCAATTCCCCCTTTCCACCATGTGTACACTATACTATGTCTGCCCTACAAACACTGCTGGACTTCCTACCATTCTAGATACAGCAGAGCAGTGATCTAAAGGTTCTCTGCAGGGTTCAAATCTCCAGCAGAGGCACCACTCCCAAGCACAGGCTTGGTTTAGAGTCCAGGGATGAAGGTTTTCATTTCTTTTCTCTGATTTCAAGTTCTTTTTTTATGTCCAAAGACCTGTACTTAACTATAGAGGGCTCCATTTGAATATTTAAACTGCGTTTTTTTTAGATTGGTTAATTTCACCCACTAAAACCCAACTGCATAAATCAACATGCATTACCCACCGTTGTATTTGTACAGAGAGGTAATCTCCCCCTTTCCACTCGCGACAGACTGGTACTGAGTGTGTAACCCGATAGACCACCTGTACGGCTTCCTGACAGTAGAGCTGGGAGCTGCTCGTTCACGCGGCCACCCTGTCATGAGCTACTCCCCATCTGCTCATATTGCGTCCAGAGGGGCAGGCAGATAGGCAGTACTGACAGGGTTTACCTACAGGCTCTAACCTTTTGATGACCGCGTGGTGTTTAAATGCTTCAGGGGTATTTATCGTTATGATGAGTAATTGACCAGCCATGTATTAGTGCATCAAGAGGGTTCTTTGGGAGTGTATTATCTTCATAGGCTTGACATGGTGTATGAGTGCAGCACTGGTGAGTTATTCACCGTCCATGCAAGTACACCTTGTATCATGACGACAAATTGGCATAGTGCATTAAAGCACCCTGCTGCATTTAACGGGTCTATACCCCTGCCTAATAAAGGAGGCCCGACAGGTGTAGCCCGAGGAAGCTCACGTGTTAATTGCCAACTAGTCAGGCCTTCTGTTGCTTAACCCTTTAGTCATTTAGTTATATAATAGTGCATGAATGGAGTCCTGGAGAGTAGAGTTAATGCTGACCAATGGGATTGATACAAACGTAAATGGTCGACATCATGTATGGATGTCGGCCTGCCGGGTAGACTCACCAGGGCTGCATGAATACATCACAAACGACAACAGGTATACATAACAACAAAACCCTCCTCAGCCCATAGAGGGTTAATACGACCCATCTCACAGCCCACCACGACACTTGAACCTCTTCATCCCAATTCCACGTAAACCAATCAGCGCCGATCGTTCCCTGTAACTGTATCTACACCCAGTGTCTGAGTCCAACCAATGACTCTATGGAGATCACTGGTCCAACTCACCACACTCACCTATGTCACCACAGACAGCATCACATGGCCTCTCCACGTCCATCACCCCTTCACAACAGGCTTATAACTCGTCATTCCCCCCACCCTCTGATTTACTCATTGCACCGTCGATGGAACAAATACATTTATCATTTATAAGGGAGCGGTCATTCGTTCCAAGGCCGACTCCATTTGACGTATTGTAACGGGTGGGCTTCTTTGCTGAACACGGGTGAAACCTTTGCACACTCACCCCCCCCCCCCCCCACACACACACTCGAGAGGAGGGAATATATCTTAGGCCCCCACCCCGTAATCTTAATAATGATCACTTCGTTAGGTCGGGGTCATCCTCTCCCCTTCACTAACCTCATGTCTCCCTCACAACTAACTGACCCTTGACGCACCGCCCTGAGTCACTGCCATACCTGACGTAGATATGGAGGTGCATGCAGGCAGAAAGGATAACCGGCGGGTCGATCCTTACTGCAGATTTCCATTATGGGCATTTCATTCATTGATTCGTGTTTATCGTCCAGCGCTAGTGTAAAATTAAGTTGACGGGAGGGGGGCGGGGGTTACGAGTGCTCTGATGTTACTCTAATGTGCATATAACCATATAAAAGGAAAGCAAATACTGTTTACCAGATGACATGAGAATCTGAGAATGCTCGACTCTTGGAGCATAAACGAAAGGTTTAGATATCTAACCCTCACCATGTTTCTGTGTATGGTTACATTTATTTAACACTGCTAATAATTTTCCTTTTTTATGTCATTTCAGGTAAGTATGGATGACCTACACAGTGACCAGGTGTTGCGTGATAAGGAGCGGTAGGTCCACAACTTTATGATATTCAAGGCCCCAATCTCACTGGTACTATGGAGGAACCTTCTCCAGGGTGAATCCGTAGATATTACCCAGGGACACACATCTCACCTTGCCCGTCCATTATATAGCTTCCAAGGTGACATGTTATAGAGATACAGAGCTGTAGACACCTACATGTCACTACAGTGTACAACCGTAGAGCATGAGAGGAGGGGCACATACCTCTTCTTGCGAAAGGAAGGGGGCGCTTCCCCAATGTTTGGGCAAAATTGCGGCCTAAAAATGGTAAATAAATTTTCAACTACAAGCCAAAGAAAAAAGAAAAAAACATGTCAAAAGAAAATCATGATGACCCTGCGCAAGTACAAGTATGCACAATTGTTTTGCCATTCATGTGCTGCATAATCTTACAGGAATATGACTACAATTACATGCATAATGTTTAGATTACCTTCATGGAAAATGGGTAAGATTTAGCTGGTAATGCATCTTTAAAGAGTAAATCCCACCCATGTCAACATATGCCAGGTACCAAACACTGAAGGTGACGTTCACCAAGACGTTCCTGGCGCCTGTAGTAAGGTGGCTATTCCCTATACTACTGACAAGGCAAGGCTGGCCTACACGTCAGATATAGGGCTCCTAGGCGTGAGACCATGGGGGGCATCCATGTTCGGGGGTTACAAGTTCAAGCAGGTAACACTAGGTGGATACCTATAGACTCAGTACTACCCTGTGATGTCATAACCCCCGGATAGCTGCTCCACCTACTGGCCAAGGGCCCGTACTGCAGGTTCTCAATTTACCACAAGCGGCGCTGCTATCGACGGCCAGGTGCCCTATACCCTAACATGCAGCCCACTTCCCCCTGTTAGCTGGTCTGTGCTGGTCCTCCCTGGTTATCATACACCTGGTGCATTAAACAGCCAACACGTCCTCTTAACCCTGAAAGGACAGCACAGTGCTTTAATTTGATTTGTCCTTTTGCCGTCACCATTCAGCCTTTGGCAGTGCTCTATTCATCAACCATGCTCACCCTGTGGGCGGCGTGTATGATTGCCTCAGATTTATTTTGAGAATCATTTCTGTTGCAGTGAGGGACAATTTGTTCCGGTTGGATCCTGGGGGCGCGGATGACCCGACTAATGACATGAAATCGGGGAATGGTGGGGAGGGGTGGGGGGCGTCTGAGAAGGCAGGATGGACAGAAAGTCTGGAAAGTGTGGCAAATATTTTAGATACGTCCGTTACAACAGACATTTGTTATCTCCTTTCAAGGCTTATTTCACTGCATGTTAAGGTAATAAAAGACGTAGACGGCAGTAAATGTAAGGCTTTTTTTTGGGGGGGGGCAGGTGCTTGATGAGGGTGACATGCTTAGAACTGAGGACATACTTTACTATACTGTGACAAAGAGGTCTAAATATGGTGTAAACTATAGGAAAACTATAATCCCTTCCTTGCTGGGGGTCGGGGTAAAGATATCGGATGCTGAGGAACTATGTATATGTATGTCCACTTAAAGAGAATAGTGTGAGGTTTTGGGAAGATAGGGCCTGGTAGTCCAGTGTATATCTCATCGGCAGGTGGGGTACTGGTAGACCTAGACCTATTAGCTAGACGGGTCTGCTAGTTAGGGGACGTTAGGTAGAGGAGACAGAAGGCAGATTCTACATGGCGGTGATGCAGAGCCATGAGAAGTCACCGTTTTAATCATGACACATGGCTCAGTAGCAGTTGTTGATTACTAGATGTTAGGTCACATCGAGCCGCTATCCATCATAAAACGCCGCACCCAGGCTGCGGGGGCATCCGTTTTTGTAGAGCGTGATGCATGGCCCTACCTCCTCACCCTCCTGGTAGCCCTTCAACGGCCGCATAGTGCTTTAATGTACTATGCTAATTGTCGGCATGATGCATAAATACAGTCCTGGCGAGTATCTTTGCCAGAACTGCGTTCATGCATCATGCCGACTCTGTAGGGATGATACACTCCAGAAGGGCAGACATGGTGCATGAATGAATTTCAGGGCTGCATTTATGCATCATGACGATAAGGGACATAGCACCTTAGAGCACTCTGCGACCCTTAACGTGCTAGCCTCAGTGGCCGCACCGAAGGCGGCCTAAGGTGGGTGATGGATGCTACCGTCTCCGGACCTGGCTCCCTCCTACACCCCCCTCCTCCTGCTCCCCTACCCCGTAAAATAGCAGCCCCCCGCCCGCCACATTGATCAGCTAAATCCACCAATCCACCCACAAATGATTATGGATATTGATACGCGGACGACGATGGAAATTATCGGGATCTTTCCTCTTTATAGTCTATTCCTTTTCCTCATTTTCTCCCTTACCCCCCCCCCCTGTGAGCCGGGCAGAGAAACCATATGGACCTGTTCCGGTGTGACAGTGACGAAATGCCACCTACTCCGCCCCCCCCCCCGACACCCACCCCCATACTCCACCCCTACATCCGGGCTACTGACGTACCGGAAGTCGACCCGACGTGGTCTGTTTCTTGTCTTGGCACCATTTCTATCCCATAATGATCTCGTTACCGGCAGACATATATTGTTCACTAGGTGTCGCCCCGAGCTGGTGGCGATTTTTTGGTAAGGGCAGGTAGGGAGCTCATGAATAGCTTAGGGAGGTAGGGAGGTGCGACTGATAATCCTGTAATATATATGGCTGTTGTCGCGGTATGATGCGTGGTGGGATCTATAGACGTCCTGACGTCACTTCCTGTCAGAGAGAGCCACTCACGTCTAGCTCACTCACGTCTAACTGATAATATGCTAACTGAACCCTCCGCCCTCACTCACCCGCCTCCCGACCCGAGATTGAAGAGCGTTTAAATCGGCATAATCTGATTTCATTGGCATGTTAATTACTCGGCCGCGTTTAAAAAGCAATTATTTACGACCTAACTGGTAATCATTGGGTGGTCTAGAGATCCAGGCCCGGTTAGGCATTTGTCTTAAACTATTGTGCGCCGCGTTTAGGGTAGGCCCTTCGCTGTCTGCAGAGATTGGTATTTAACTCATTAAGGACGTTATAGTGCTTTAATGCACTGTGTCCTTTGTCGTCAATATGCATGGATGCAGCTGTGGTGAGTTACTCCCCAGTGCTGCATTCATGCATCATGCCAAGCATACAGGGTTGATACCTTGTGTAAGGGGCGGATAGATGTACCAATGAAGTGCAGCCATCAGGCTTTGAGGCGTCGTGACGACACGTGACGATGCTTTTATGCGACATGCCGCCCTTAAAGGGTTAAGTGTCGTTTATGTAAATGAAAGCAATTCTTGGCAGCGTGAGTTATGAGCTGTGGAATGCGGTGTACAGGCAGGCTGATTACCCCACCCTCCCGTGCCACACCCCTAACACTGTAATGGTGGCAGCAGAGTGCTTCAATGCAGTATACCCTTGGCCGGCATGATGCATGCATGCAACCCTGGCGAGTAACTCGCCGATGTGTGCTTTCAAGCATCATGCTGACTCTATTGGTCTGATACACTCCCAAAGGGTCGTCATGATACATGAACCAAGCTCTGGGGAGTAACTCGCTGGTGCTGCTTTCAAGCATCGTGCTGGCCCTATTGAACTGATACACCCCCGAAGGGTCGTCATGGGGCATGAATGCAGCCCTGTTGAGTAACCTGCCAGTACTGCTTTCAAGCAATACGTTGACTCTATTGGGCTGATGCACTCCCGAAGAGTGCTTCTTTCAAGCATCATGTTGACGACTGGGCTGATACACTCCCGAAGGTTCGGCATGATGCATGAATGCAGCCCTCGCCAAGACTGCATTCATGCATCATGCCGACCAAGGACATTAAAGCACCATGCGGCCCTTATACTGTGTCTAACTGCACACCCCTGGCCTGGTGTTGCTGACTAGGTGTAGCCCCCAGCCTGGAGGCTGCCTCCAGGGTGCCGCTATAAGGAAGCGGGCGGCACAGGGGCCTTGTACATCACATGGTAATTAAATAGCAGTGGCATGAGCTCGCAGCCCCCGTGCCGCTCAGGGCTCTGGGGCCGGGGGTGGAGTGAAGGGGTGAGCTGCTCGGCGCAATACGTGAGCTGCTCCCGGACCGGGTGGAGCCCCTTGTGCGGCGTGATGTATGGGGGGTGGGGAGCGGCTGTCAATCCGCACTACAACCAATCCTGCCGCTAACGGCGCCGGCCGCCCCCGAGTAACTCGGTGTAACTCAGCTGGGGCCGTCTTCCGCCGGAAGTCTGCCACATGGCGCTATGTACCCACCACTCACACCCCCCCCCCCCCCACACCCACACACACCCACCTGCAGTACCAATCTGTCTGTCCCATCCCCTAATTCCCATGTGTCACCCCCGCCCCTGCAGTCCTATCTAAGTCACACACCCTATACTACCTACCACCACCATACCCTCTCACTGCGGGCTCCCCTCTGTTTGTCCCCTCTCGCTCATCCTCAACTACTTATTACTACATGTAGTATATAGATTGTGAGAGACGACGTCCGGTTGATAGTTGAAGGCTGGTTGGTATAGTTAAGACGAGTATTTAGGTTTTGGGCTCACAGATATTGGGCATCTGGCATGTGACCAGCATACATTTTGGGGAGTGAGGGCTTTTGTGGGATAAGGGATCTTCTTAAATGTGGGATAATGACTTTGGGGATTCAAGGCCACTTTCATGGGATAAGGACGCGTTGTCAGCCTTATGTCTCAAAATGATACTATCATGCGAGGAATAAGGGCAATTTTGTGGGATAAAGGCCCCACACCCTTCTGTTTGCCTCCTCTGACCAAAGTTCCCCCGTTCGTCTCACCCACAACGTGTATATACCCCCCCCCCCCTCAACACCTACTGCTACACTATCCTGGATTCGACCTGTCCGGTGTTTGACCACTGTTACATAAGTGACAACCAGACTCCACGTACATACACATATATGTACATATGCTGCCCATATTTACCCGCGCCTGGGGGCCTTATATTGACACCAGTCGTCATGCATGTACATGTGCCGAGCTGTTAATCTCCGGCCGCCCTGGAGGAGCTGGGGACGGACACGGATTAACCAATTAAGTACGACTTAAACCACGGTGGACAGCTAAGATAAAGGGTTCGTACCTTGGTTATATTGCATACCGTGGTTTAAAATAGATAGACAATGGTTATGAAAAGGTAAGTAGGATTAACCACAGTTTTCTGGTAGGGCGACTTGGGCTTCGCCCTCGTCTGGCCCAACCAGTAAGCTGTGGTTAATGCTATATACCTTTTCATAACCATAGTCTATCTGTTACATAACACCTTAAGGCTCAATGTGCATTTGTAGTCAAGATGAAATAAAGCAGTAGCTTTAAGTTTCTGGCACTGCATTGCCGTATCATGGGGTAGATCCACCATGAGTCGGACATGAGCTCTGAGATAAATGGTGACATTTGAGGTTATTCATGTAAAATATGACTTCTAATACTATTGGTTTTTTTTTTAAAGAATGTTACTTCACTATTAATCACAAATAATAGCTGAGAAAGCTTGAATAGGCCCAAAAGCAATTAAGTGTTTTGTCTCAAGGTATGTGTCTGGCTCCAGGTGAATCTACCCTACCTATCCTTCGGTAGTATATCCATCCTGGAGCGGCATGCATATGCTGTACTGTGTATCACTGGGTTTCTTTTAAGGGTCATGAAGAGTCCGATTATTGTATTGAAGCACTATGTCGACTTTAAAGGGTTAAGTTGATGCTGAGATGTAGCGGGGAGGCCCGATATAAGTGAGCTAACTAGTAATGGGTAGTGGGTGGACATACCTTATTGTCAGTACACTGTAAAAAGTTGTTGTTCGTGAACAGCAATATCTGCTGTAACTATACAGTACTTTAGCTGTAAAAGATAATACAGCAACTTTTGCTGTACACATACAATTCTGTTACTGTAGATGCAGGTTCGAATCCCATAACCAGCAACCAGAGGGAGAGAGAGAGCAGAGAGGTTGGAGGGAGTACCATACTCCACAGCTCAAATATGACCTGATCTTTTCAAAAGCCCAATGATGCAGGCTACATAGTGACTGCCCCTCTAGCTCAGTCGGTAGAGCCGTGGGAGATGTAGTATGAGGGTCAGCAGTTCCAGTCCCGGCAGGAAACTCTCACACAAACTACATTTCTCCTGATGCAATTCTAAAGTATAATATATTTTGGTACACTGAAATGTTACTATTGAAAATATGCAGAGGATAAGACCAATGTATCTCAACAATCTGCATGAAATATAGTAAAATTTACTTTGAAAAATGTCTATAGGCCATCAAGATTACACTTCAACTAATGGTAGTTCAGTCCTTATTAGTACATTACTGCAATAGGGTAATTTTCATATTATCCCTTAAGACATGAACAGTCTAGTTCTAAAATTGTCCCGAGGGATCCTGTGTTGACCTCATTATCATTCACACATAAGTAGGAGGTGTTTCAATGCACCTGACATGCAGGATTCACTGGCGTAGTGGTCATGGTTCAGGACTATGGATTGGAACCTGGGGGTTCAAATCTCCAAGATGTTGAATATGTGAGCCTTTTTAGAACTCAGGTCTGCGTCTACAGTAGATTCTACTGTAGGTCTACAGCAGAATTTACTGGAACCAAAGTTGCCCCCAATAGTTGCTGTAGAGGAACACTACTTACTTCTAACAGTGTAGTATAATGGAAAGGTCCCTTCCCTCAGGCGTGGCAGGTAGCTTTCCTGTCCATATGTATAAAAATGTGACATTTTCCTCGCTCAGATGCTATCTTCGACCATCTCTGATTCGAGAAGTTGTTCCACCACTCAAAGATACAAGTGCTTAGGGAACTGACATAAAACTAATACAGGTTCAAGATGTTTGTTATTAGCCACAAAAAAACAACTCTGAAGAATTTGTAACCCCTGACATTGCATATTTGATCCAGATGTATTCTGACAGGCGTTTTGTTAGGTAAAGCAGTGTATTCGGGACTTTAAGGGTTCTTATCAATATGCAGTTTCATCTTTGCATTATTTCTCCCCTTCTCCCTGACATTCATAATATTTCTATTTCGGTTGTCCTTTTGGACTTTTGTTAACATATTGGTCCACCCTTAGTTTGACTATTTGCAATTCTGTGGTTTGACAATCCTTAAAGATATGGGTGTGGTCTCCATCGATACTGTATTGCCAACTATTTGAATACTTTTCTCCGATAAAAATGTCTACATCCCTTCTGAAGTACATGCACAGTCAAGACTTCAGCTTTTCCTGCCTTGGTTTTTAACGTTCAGACATGTAGCGTGTCACTGACGTTGACGTATTTGCCAATTTCGGCCGCTTTTTGCCCCTCACAAATCCTTTGGGATTTTCTGTTAAGCGTTGTCATCTTCAACATTTTTATCAAGTAGAAACTTCTGAGGTGAACAAATACTGCAGTTCAATCAGCCTGTTTTATAAATGGTAAAAAAGGCAAAAACAGAGACAATCTGTGGTTATTGACGACAGCGATTACGCCTTATTAAGAAAAAGGCGACATGAACCGGCCCATCCTCTTATTGTTTTACCCACAAGGGGCCGGTCTGGGCTGGCCGGTCTACCTGCCGGGACTGCATTCGGAGTGTATTCACAGCCAGAAATAATTTTATCGTTTCAAGAAAATAAGATAGATAAACTCGCCTGGCGGACAAATGACTAGTTTTAAGAATTATTTTTTTCTTAAAACTAGTCATTTGTCCACCAGACGAGTTTATGTATCTTATTTTCTTGAAATGGGAAAATTATTTTTGACTGTGTACCCTATAATGCATACATGTTGTTGTTGTTTATATTTTTATTGGCGTACTAAAAATGTTACAGAGGAACTTTTTCATTTAATAGCCAAAGATGAGAGTTTGTGTCCTAACAAGAAAGACAGACACAATTATTTACAGGTCGACACTTAGTCATCGCTTTGTCCGTATTGAATATCTAAGACATTCTGATAGGAGATTTAAGATTTTAGTTTTTTTATGAAGTCTTCGTATGGCAGGCGTTGGGTTTCCCCTGGTAGCTCATCCCACAGAGGCGCACCACGGTACACCGGACTCTTGTCAAAGATGCCTTTCTTTGACCTGGGGATCTTTAGGCGCACTTGATTGTGGCCACGCAGCTCTCGGACAGGGACGACAATGTTGTCTTGATTTATACTCAGTTTGTGTAAGTACGAGAGTAGGCTCCGGTTCCTGGTGGGTAGCAGCTTCGGGACGTGATTCCTTGTGTGGAGCTCGTCAATGTTGACACCTCTGGGGTCCCTAATACCCTCACTTAAACGGAGTGCATCGTTCTGGAGGGTCTGCATTTTTCTTACCGCCCACACAGGTCCTCCATCGACCACAAACCCACAGTAATCCATTATACTGCGGATCATGGAGGTATAGACCTGCACGGTAGTTTTTGTGTCTGATGCCTTTTTTATGCGCTTCAGCTGTCTCAGTCGCGCTTGTACCAGGTTGATTCTCTTTTTGAGATGTTGACCAAAGCCCAAGTAGCGGTCAATGGTGACTCCTAGATATGAGAACTGGGTCACCACGTCCAGGGGCTGGTCATTTAAGTAGAGGGTCACATTGTCCAGATTGGGCGGTAATCTCTGGGAGTAGGACCACAGAACCTGTGTCTTGGAGGTGTTGATGGTGAGTTTGTTTTTGGTGCACCAGGCACCGATTCTGGCGAGGTCGTCTTGGAGTAGGGCCCGGATTCGGTCGACATTCTTTCCTGAGACGATCAGGGCTATGTCGTCCGCGTATAGGAAGAACCGGGAGTTTAGGATTACCTCCTTTACATCATCGATGTATGCTATAAAGAGGAGTGGACCGACCACGGACCCCTGTGGTACCCCTCTGTCCACAGGTAGGCTCGCACTGGTGTTGTCGTTGGCTCTGGTTTGCTGTTTCCGTCCCTGCAGGTAGTAGCGAAGCCACTCAATGAATGCACCTCCCAGGTTGAATGATTCTAGCTTATTCAGCAGTATCAGGTGGTCGACCGTGTCGAAAGCCTTCCTCATATCGAGGAAGACCACGGCCGACCGCTGACCATTGTTACGTGCTGTGTACATCTCATGCAACAGAGCAAAGACTGAGTCACCAGTACATCGGTGGGGCATGAAGCCTGATTGATGGGGGGAGATAATCTCCTCTCTAAGGAGATGGTTCAACAATTGACGATGAATCACCTTTTCCGCAATCTTATTACAAATGTTCAGAAGGCAGATAGGGCGCCAGTTGCTGACGTCGGCAAGATTGCCACTCTTTGGTAGTGGCACTACGGTGCCTGTCTTCCAGATTGCCGGGATGCTCTGACAGAGGATCGTACTGTTGATTAATGCAGGAGTGATGCTAGGGATCACCCTGAGTGCGTCCTGTATAACCTGTGATCTAATGTTTTCAATGCTGGAGCTTTTGGATGGTTTGATGGCCGACACTATTTTATACAGCTGTTCTGGTGTAGCGCGCTCCAGCTCGCTGGGACCATGCATCTGGGCCATGCCAATGTTATTCACGGCTGGGTCGTTACCATCAGGGAGGCCATCAAAGGCTGCGGCTAGCTCATTGCCAATGTTGCAGTAGTAAGCATTGATGAAGTCTGCTGTATGGTCCTTCGGTATGACAGTCCCATGCAGCATGGCGTGAAAGGGCATAGGCCTACTGAATAAAATATATGCGGCCCTTAAAGTGCTAAACCACTCGGGAGCTAGTGGGTTCTCATGGTTTGATACAGATTTGGATCCTGTCTATGGTTTGTTAGTCATGGCATTACTCACGATATCCACACAGCCTCTCGACCAAAAAGGACTTTTTCAAAATAGATTCAATAGGAGAGGACAAGGAAACTTTCATTTATCAGATAGAAGGTAGCTTTATATGGTACACAGATGTTCTAGATAACACGGGCAGGGGGGTCTGTCTCTGACTATAGTGTATGCTGGTAACATAATGTCTATACAGGTAGCTCACATTGTCAATTATCGATACACCTTTCCAACAATGCATATTACACTCGATGAACTATATGGCAGAGTACAAAAGGGCCAGTGCATTTTGATGCATAAAAGGTGCGCCCAAACAATTTGTGACTCCCTGTGTAATTAACAGCTACCACTCCCTTACCGATACAAAGTCGGGTCATCAGACCTGTATTGACCTCAGAGTACCTCAGCTCCATCTGGTGCATTCCCATGTATACTGCGTCCGTGATACCATGACTAGACATGACTCGGGCTGCTCTAACCATTTAGAGACCACATAGTGCTTTAATGTGCTGTCCCCTTTGTCCTCATGATGCATGAATGCAACCGTAGCGAGTCTACTTGCCAGGACTACTTTCATGCATCATATCGCTCATCAGACATAGGCCACAAAGGCACGACAGAACAGGTCGTTTTGAATAAATAGACAAATGCCAACGCCCATTGATACCGTCTCTGTTGTATTTCATGAGTGGGGGCTGGGGCAGTATCAATGTAGTTGGCATTTGCATTTATTTTTTCATTTGAAGCCATTTAATAAAGGAAAGACAAATTGTCTTTGCCTATTGAATACGGACACATCGTATTCAATGGGGGGGGGGGCATTGAATACGGCCTTCCAATGCTTAAGCATAGGAGATCTTATATTTCCAAAAAATAAGAAGCCATTTCCACTCAGCTTTGTATCCATGGGAGCAACATCTTGTTTGCAAACAGGATATGATGATGCCTTAATGTTCATGTTGATTTGCCTTTATGCAGTGCCAGCGAGCAACTCGGTGAGAGCTGCGTTGATGCATCGTGCCAACCCTTCAGGGAAAGTATTAATCCTGTATGATCAGCACGATACATGAATGCAGCCCGGTTGAGCAACTCGCCAGGGCTGCATTCATGTATCATGACGGCAAAGGGAAATAGTGCATTGAAGCTCTGGCTTTAAAGTGTTAAATGTTACGTTCATTGTATAGTAGTGTGAGTAGACTGTTCACCTCCCGGACACAATGTAAGCTGCACTTAGACCTACAGGGACCAGACATCAAAGACGGCTCTAATTGCCGCCACGTGATGAGAGGAGCAGGATCATCTAGGGACCCGGTGCAGCCCCCCACCCCTGCATCATCCCCCTGTCTGCAGTATGGCGTAAGGGAGGAGATAACATAGATGATAACCAGGCTGCTCGATTAGCGCCGTGAGGGTGTCTTAGTGAGGTGAAGTGGTGATAAGTAGCACTTATAACACACCTTGTATCGTAGCCTGGGCCATCTCTAGACAGTATGGTAAGGAGGAGGTACTTAATCTGGTAGACAGGTAGGACAGGTAACCCTTCAAGGGCTGCATGCCTCCTCAAGGCTATATGTTTATTCCTGGTTATGCATTTGCGCAGTGCTGGTGAGTAACCCCTGGTGCACCATGCAAATTAACCAAGTGGCCGTGTCAACCGGGTAGGGTCTTCATAATTCATGATCACAAAAGGTGTATTAAAGAACTGTGCTGTGCTTAAAGGGCTAAACCCCCGCCCACAATATATAGAGGGTTGAGTACCTGTCCTGGCTCCACTCTTGCCGTAGGGGTATCAACATGTGGATCATTAAACACCTGACAGGTAAACTGTAGGAATGTAGAGAGGGTCAACAGGTATGTGTACTCACGTCCCAAGATCCTTCTACAGGCAGGCTCTGGTAACTGCTTCACATAGCCTACACTTGTCCCACGCACCATTCTGGTACAGAATGGCACGTGTAAACATCACTATGCCCTTGAACTTGGATTCTGCTGGGCTATGGAAATTCCTGTTGGTAGCTTGGAACAAGTGAACATGAACCAGAATGTAGGATGGGAGTTTACCCACCATACTTTCTGATTCCAGTTGGCAGCTTGGTTCCAAGCATACAACAGGGATTGTCCAAAACCAGCAAATGGTCAAGTTCAAGATCACAGGGATGGTTACAAATACCATTTTGTACCAGAATGGCACGTGGGACAAGTGTAAGGTATGTAAGCTATTCAGGTGAAGGTACCATATTCTGTCTTTCCCTGTGTTAGTGGGGACCTTCATTATGGGGCATGAAGGAGTAGAATAACTTCATCGGAAGTCTTCCATTATAGCAATGGGCAATGGGCATACAAGAATCGTAAAAGGTGACAAAACCTGAGGGGTCACCTGGTGGACTGTTGTGATTGCAACTGATAAAGCTGTATTGGCAGCCACTGCCCACATGTTTGGTTGGTCTCATTCAATATGGACATACCAATGCGAGTGGAATACCGTTTGACCAATATTATGCAGACTGCCAGCATACCTAGCTCGAACATATACATGCGCACAATCTGATACAAAATTACCGAAACGTGGCATTCTGCGCATTAGAATCTGATGAGAACATCATTAACAAACTCTACGGAACTCTTTCCAAAAGAGCACCTGTATATGCTCCTCCCCCACCCTGTATTGGTCCCTGAGGGGCTTTATCCTACACTGCCTGGCACCACCCCGTGCCGCCACCACCCTGAGGTACAGCCCCCAAGTAGCCCCCTGTGTCAGGGTGACGCCTGGTCCTGTTGGTGCTGTCACCCCTGGTACCCCCTGTCACCTGGGTACTAACCCTTAAAGGGCCGCACAGTGCTTTAATCAGCTATGTCCTTTGTTGTCATGAATATTGCCCTGGAGGGTCTACTCGCAAGGGCTGTATACATGCATCATGAGGGCGCTTCGGCATTGTATCAAACCCGTATAGGGTCGACATAATGCATGAATGCAGTCCTGGCGAGTAATTAATCAATGCTTTATTCATGCATCATGCCGGCCGTATGAGGTAGATACACTCCCAAAAGGTCAACATAATGCATTCCTGCAGCCTCAGCAAATAGACTCGCCAAGGCTGCATTCATCGCATCATGACGACAATTTCACAAAGGGTATAGCACATTTAAAGCCCATAAAGGGTAAGGGGCCGAGCTGCGATGAGCTACTCCCAGCACAGAGCTGCTCGGAGCTGCTCGTCTGTTGATGGAGGTGGTGGGACTGACGGCAGGGGATGTATGAGTCTGTAGGGGCTGGTCGGTGTGGAGGTAGACACGGGATACAACAACACACTGGTATATGGTGCAGTAGAATGTTGGATTGTATTTGCTCTCCCCTGCCCAAAGACCCCCCCCCCCCCCCTCTAAGAAAAAAAGATTTACAAAATTCCCAAATCTTACCTCTCTCATATATAGGAAAAATATAAGCCAGGTGTCCTGGGCATTAAATCAGCACTTATGAGCACAAAGCACAACATTTCTATGGAAATACTAAATAATAAAGTGCGTCAGCATAGGGCCTTTTCCACAGGTAACATTTCTTATGCATTTTAGACTAAATAAATATTAATCCTCGGATGGAGTCATCACATTCGCGGCAGTTGGAATTCTGCTTTTTTTGCAGGAATTTCTGTTTGTTAATTTCCTGTTAAATGTTGACACAAAAAAAAGATTTCCTGCATTTTGTCGGCCAGTAAAGGGCCGTCCATAAATGACGTCATCAGGTCATACGGGCGGGGGAGGAGGGGGGGAGTTCATCCTCCCAAAGATTGCTGTGGAGAAAACATGACCTAAAAAAAAAGGGGGGGGGGGGTCAGAAGTGGTAAAAAAAGCATGACGGCCCCTATTAAAGTGGCATCTCCTTGAGTCGTAGTTATCGTCCTGTACCTGGAGAGTCATGTCCTCCAGGTGGGTAGGGGTTGTCAGTGTACCCCCCCCCCCCACACACACACACCTAACCTCCTCCTGGGCTGGGCCGTCAATAAGCAGGTCCTTAAGGCCCTACATCTATTATACACAGATGCGGCACTGGGTGGCGACTAGATCTATTTGGTCTGGGATTCTATCCTGGGGCCTATGACGACCAGTGAGACTGTCTATAGCGCTGAGACAGTGCAGAGGTGTCAATCCTCCTTGTATTATGCATCCACGTCATTCAAGTACCCCAAGTTCATTAAAGCACACTTCAGGCTTAACAAAGAGACGGCACGCCTTTTCAAGAAGTTAAATAGTTAAAATTGCCCATCCAATCGAGATGTACTGCGATGTTTTTACACTGTTCTATGCCAGTCCTCCCGAGTGTCCCCTGTCCCCCCCTTTTCTCTAGATACCTAGCCAATATATCTAGATATGGTAAGAATGGTTACGTCCAGAAATACAGAGCACACAGATGGAATGACCTCCAGTTGGGAGGGATGGGAGAGGGGGTGTGGTAAACGGTCCAATTCCCACTGAAGAGGAAAGGGGAGCTACCAGCATAACGGTCAATATCCGAATGTACGGCGGCTGAATTTGGAGTTTTTAAGTTTACTGGATGGTGCTCTCTGTGGTTATTCCAGAACAACCTCCAAATATTACCCTGTATCGTTTTTGAAACATACTACATGTACACTGTCCCCTTATAATAGGCTGATAATGTGAAGTAAAGTTGTAGTAGTATAATACATATTGATAAAATATAGGAGGCATACCTGTTTTATCCATGTAGAGGTATAGATACAGCAACTGGTAGGTTGCCTATGTGTGGGTAGATAGGTGAGTTGGTGGCTGTGTGTGTGTGGGGGGGGGGGGGGTATATGTGTCAGTTGGATGGCTGACTCTGTCAGGTTGATAGGTATAAGTTGACTCGGTTATGGAGACGTAAATGATTTGGTAGATAGCTGAGTGAGGTGGTTACAGTGGCGGATCCAGGATTGTCTAGAAGGGGGGGGGGGGGCAAACCTGGCCAACCCGGAGTCACTATCTGTTTCCCTCGAGTGAAGCGTATTATCTATAGTGGGGGGTTGGGGGCATACCCCCCAAGAACAGTTTGTTGCTGTAGACTTGAAATGGTGCATTCTCATGCATTTTAGGACACATATTTTAACTCCCCCCCCCCCCCCCCCCATCCAGATCTGATTCTTTTTTTTAGGGGGGGGCACCCCCCCCCTGGATCCGCCAATGCTAGTTGACTGTAAGGTAGATATGTGAGTCCTTGGGGTGACTCTGTAGTGTAAGATGGGTGAGGTTTGGGTTGAATGTGTCAGGTACATTGGTGGGGAGGCTATGTCAGGTAGATAGGCAAGTCCTTTCTTTGACTCTGTTAGGTAGATAGGCAAGTCCTTTCTTTGACTCTGTTAGGTAGATAGGTGAGTCCTTGGGTTGACACTGTTAGGTAGATATGTGGGATGCTGGGTTGCCTATACGTAGACACAGCTAAGTAGGTGTGTGGGTCTTGGCGGGGCGGGGGGGGGGGGGGGGCAGTGTGTCGATACCGTCTTCCCGAGCTAACAGGCCGCGTCCCCCAGAGGCCGGCCAAGCTCCTTACCAGCTCCAGCCGCCGGTCTAATTCCTGGAGGAGGTGGGTGGCTTGTCAATAAGGCCTCCAACCCCTGACCACCCACCCACCCTGACTCACCCCCTCCCTGACCACCCACCCACCCACCCAGACCTACCCCTAGTGTTCACCGTGAGGCGGAGACTTGTGGAAAGCGTGCTAACTAGCATCAGGGTCACAGTGTCGTTTTTATCCGCCTCGTGCCGACCTTGTCAAAACAAGTCAGCTTCAACCCAGACAGACTTGGTGAGAGACTTGGGTCAAAGTCTGGGAACTGCACCAATATTTTTGATACTCCCAGTTGGGCAGTATCATAACGTTGATTACCATATTTGCCACTCCTTTACAGCAATATATCTAAAGACTAATAATGTAATATACTTTTTAT